>SRMA01024246.1:0-98955 GCA_007224835.1 Danionella cerebrum
AGTATTTAATATGTGTGGGTTATTCTCAGGTTTAGTGAGCTATGAGCGAAAATGTAACGCACAAGGGGGCAAGTCCCCGGTACCGGGGACTCTCGGGCTTAAGAGGTTAAAGTGGCCATATTATGACATTTTTAAAGAAGTTCTAATAATTTTTTGATCCCTCTATACTATCACTGCACTGTTAGTAACTTTAGTCTTTGAATCACCTCATATTTTTTGTGTCTGCATATTTTTTGTGTCTGTGGGAGGTACGGGGTAAACAGTGAACAGTCATGCTTTCTCCACATCCTGTCGGGAATTGTATTTCGGGAATCATGGGTAATGTAGTGCGTAATGGCTGTCTGTAGCAAGTCAAACAGAATAGCATAAAGTGATAAATAAGGGTTTTCTTCATGCCACTTAAATAAAGTGCATCAAAGAGTTCTGTGTAAGTCTTTTCACAAACTAATGACTCCACCATAAACGTGTAGAAATAACAACACGCTTCACGCAGTTCAGTATCTGTGTATGGTAACAAACTCATTGAATTTGCGTGAAATAAAGTTAATGAACAAAGTTTGGATCTTTCTCATGCAAATGTTGTAGGGGTTTGAAATCAGGAAAGTGTCCCTCTGAGGCCTCTCTGGATGATTTGGGTCGAGCGGCATCAGGCGATCTCTACCAATCGTCTGGCGTGCTTCCTGGAAGGTCTTCAGGTGCCCAGCACCATGTATGACCCTGTAGTTATCTGCTTTCCCTCACAGCATCGGAAAGGGCGCCGTCTTCAGTGTCTTCCGATTCAGATCTGGCTCCCTCCAGGGTTACAGCTATTTTGGAGCCTGAAGCTTTCCAATTTTCCAGTTTTCCAACTTTCCAGTTTTCCAAGGTCACCAGGGCTCCCCTCGTCCCGCTCTGCTGGGGGGGGGGGCATTCAGATCCTGGATTTCCTCGATGACTGGCTTCTTTTAGCCACGTCTCTGGACCAGTTGATCAAACACCCGGGCGAGGTGCTTTGACACTTAAACTGACTGGGTCTGAAGGTCAAATGGGAGAAGGGGGTTGGTAATGGCATCGGGAAGAGCTTGGTCTTGAGCTAGTTGCAGTGATACTGGCATTTCTGTGTTTCCACCCGCTTCTCCAAGATCATCACAGCTTGTCAGGACAGACAACACCACGGTTGGTGGCGTACATCAACCACCAGGCACATCTCGCCCAGCTGCTCCTCTGGAGTCAGAGCAGACTTCGGTCACTCAAGGCCATTCATATTCCTGGTGTGTGCAACTGGACCATGGACTCGCTGTCTAGATTCTCGCATGAGAATTGCAACTCCATCCCGTGGTTGTCCAGCAGATTTGGGACACTTTTGGGGAGGCCCAGGTAGACCTGTTTCCCTCCCACGGGAACATCCATTGCCAGCTTTTTTACTTACTGTCCCTGGCTCCTCTTGGGATAGAAGCGCTGTCCCACTGCTGGCCCAGGAGAAACTCTCGTATGCGTTTCCCTCTGTGAGCCTTATAGCACAGGTTCTGTGCAAGGTCAGGGAGGACGAGCTCAAGCTGTTCTTGTCACGCCCCGTCCCTTTGGCCCTACAAAGTTTGATTCCCCGAACTCTCGTCTCTCTCGTCCCCTGAACCCAGATCTTCTGACTCAGGGGGGAGGTGGGATTCGGGGTTCTGTGACCGAACCTCTGGCCTCTACATGTATGGCATACCCGTTCGCAGTGGACCCCGAGCCTCTATCACCTTCCATGGTGAGGACTCGCGAACATGCATTAGGGCCCTCTACTGTTACTAATGGTGCTGGTGATATTGTCAGTGGGTGTCAACTTCCATTGTTTTTGTGTAAAGCAATTATCTCACTTTTTCTATTTTAACTTAAAAGCTGTCTTGTTTAGAAGTAGACTGTAGAAAAGCTTGGTTAGTGAGCTATTGTGCACTTATGTCAACCTAATGGAATCAGACATAAATGTCTTTAAATGTCTGATTAAATGTCTTTTAACGTTTAAAGTAAAAAAAAATGGTTGGAACCATTTGTTCCATTTAATCTAACATTAAGTCAAGAAAAATTCCAAGAGGAGCAGTTTGGAACAAGATGGCAGTGAAGAGGTACAGCCATCTTGAAAAGGTGATTCATTAGCATAAAGCTTCATTAACATCTGCTGTTCCCTTTAAAAGCAGCTTGTGTTTTGCATGCGCTGTCTTGGGTTTTAGCATGCTTTGTTCCAGATTTGACTATTAATGCTGTGTTTTTTGCAACATATGTCAATTTGTGAAATGCCGGAGGTAATTTTTCATCTGACTACTGCCAGTATAGAACATTAATTTAGTGTATTTAATTATAAAAATTAAACCATGTGGAGCAAACTAAACTTGTCAATCAAGCCTCCTGATTATTGTCCAAATGTGTTTGTAAAGGAGCCTTAATTCAGGCTTGGAATTTCAAAAGAGACTTTAAATGCTGTCTGGTATTGTATGCAATGCTTCATACTAGTGCTGAAACTAGCATTTATTTTCTTAATTGGTTTAGTTGGGGGTTTATTTATTTTTTTCAGAATAATAAGATAAAAAGTAAACACTTCTTTAATTCTTAAAAGATATAAAATATGCTGAAAAGGATATTAGTGATATTTTTATAATTTAAAATTCAGGAGGAATAATACGCCCATGTCTGTCATATGTTCTTTCACGGTAGCGCAAACACTGTAATAATAGAATACAGGTACAAACAACTAATCCTAAATTGCGTAGCTTGGTTTTTGTTTAAAGTTAAGAATAATTTGACATTAGATTCATAACAGGTATCGTTGAATACAAATAAAGTTAGCTTTTGACACTATACATTAGTTAATGGTACTTTATTTCTGGGAACGTTTCTACGTTACGCGTATGTTCTCTTCTGTTTTATGACAATTAAAGTACAATAATTACGGAATAATAATTATTAGGAACATATTATAGAAGTCGACCACATGATAGATTAAGGGAAAAGATTACAGCACAAATTTTACAGCTCTCTCTCTCTCTCTCTCTCTCTCTCTCTCTCTCTCTCTCTATATATATATATATATATATATATATATATATATATATATATATATATATATATATATAGAGAGAGAGAGAGAGAGAGAGAGAGAGAGAGAGAGAGAGAGAGAGAGAGAGAGGAGAGAGAGAGGAGAGAGAGTGAGATAGAGAGAGAGAGAAGAGAGAGAGAGAGAGAGAGAGAGAGAGAGAGAGAGAGAGATAAAGAGAGAGAGGAGAGAGAGAGAGAGAGAGAGAGAGAGAGAGAGAGAGAGAGAGAGAGAGAGAGAGAGAGAGAGAGAGAGAGAGAGAGAGAGAGAGAGAGTTAATTAAACACACTAACATATTCAGATAAGATACACAATAAAATGATATATGCATAAGTATGCAGATTTGCTAGTTAACTAGCTAACTTTATAGAGCACTAAGAAAAAAACTAAAATCTTGATTAAAATAAAAGGAAAGAATATGCATTGGTGCACAAATTACTGTTGGTACACAAACTATATTTTTACTAAATGTAATGTTCTACTGTTGTACGCACCATTTCATTTAAGCTAATCTAAAAATTGCTATTTTAATGAATCACCACGAGATGATTGCGCAAGTTTTAATTGAACGATCAAGAGATTCAGTTTGTTAGAATGAGAATGTTAGATGAGAGAAGGAATGAAGACTATTTCATACAATGCTTGTGTTTATGTCCATGTGAAAAGCCAGTGATTGGTTCGTCTTGGTTTAAGTCATTGAAAAAGAATGAAGGGATTGGAGACTAGCTCCTCATAAAGTGCTCATGAAAACCTTCTCCTTGTCATTTCTGGCTGGTTTTAAGGCTCTTATCAATCGTTGGAGTAATGACCCGGTTCACCTTTCAATAATACAGCCTTGCAGCCAAACAGTGTTGGTTGCATCATAGACCCAGTCAAATTCAGTCAGCTTCCACATCACTGCCTGAGCACGTCACAGGAAGTGGAACCAGCCTGTAGTCTGAGGCTATCTGTCAACTTGCTTAAATCCATGAGTCTTAAATGTCCCATATTACCCTTTTATGGTGAATGGGAAAATTGGGTCAGCAACAAAGAGCGAGTCGAAAAACTGAGTGAGACACGACTGCGTTAACTCGATCATAATTGATGAAGCTGTGGTAACCATATCTTATCTGTATGCTTGATTCTGTGCAGTCGTCCAGTCTCTTTTGATTAACTGAGCCCAGTTTATACTTGTCTTGGCACAGAGATCTTGACATGAGTGATGGTGGGTTGACTTTACTGAAGCTTAAAGCTTTTAACCCACCCTGCCTCCTTCTTCCATAATCAATACTGACACGTGCCATTAATTACCTCATAACAACCATGAGGATGTCCCCCCTGAATCCTAAATATTTGCTCCAGTTAGACTGGTGCTCCTTTTAAGAGTTTTTCCTTTTGGCAATGCTAATTCAGCCTGCAGGAAGGAAAGGGAGGGAAACGTCTCTTGAGATGTGCTCCTGGTTATTCACAATTTGTGAGCATTCGCTAAAGACAGAGTTTGCAAAGACATGCCCTGAAAATGAGTTGTTCAGTTCGTTTTTTTTGCTCACATTATCCCTATTCTTGTCACAAAATTGGTGCCAAATATGGGTATACTAGGAACTGCATTTTTTAATTGAATCAATTAATTATCATCATTTTAACACAATAAAGCATAGTTCAAATAGTGAGGTGGGCCTTTTGCACATTTTAAGTTGTTTTAAGGGCTAACACAAACTTGTGAGGGTTTAGTGTGGTGTGAAATGAAAGAACCTAGTTGAAGAACAGCCAGTAAAATATTATATATATACATATATATTAAAAAAGAAAGCAAGCATGGACACACATTTACGAGTGAGAAGGAAAACATGCACATGTAACCAAAACTGGGACTCAAGGGCATTAGCTAAATTAAAATGCAGACCTGGTCAAAGAAAGGAACAGCTCACAGGGATAAAGACTTGAACACAAACAAAAGACTTCAAACCCCTCAATCAAACTAAAGGCCTCTACACACTGATCTGAATTTTCGGTCCAAAGTTTCGTACAATAATGTGCCTCGATTGAAAACCATGGGCAGTGGTGGGCAGTAACAAAGTAAATGTAATCTGGTACTGTACGTAAGAAGCTTTTTCAAGTATCTGCACTTTACTCAAGTATTTTAATTTGGAGAGATTTTTTACTTTTGACTTCTCTACATCTCAAGTCAAATATCTTCCTTGTTACTCAACTACATTTAGCGAAATCAGTCGTTCCTTTTTCCTTTTTGTACTTTATCCATGGATAAAAAATGTAATTGGTGCGAGCCACCAATCAGGGTACAGCGCACTCTGTTTTGAATTGTTTTGGTTGGCGCTTGGTGGAATCTAGTTTGGGGGAATTAATTCGCAAAAGTGCAAATGCAGTCCAGTGTCTGTTCAACAGCAGCGTTTTTTTGAGACACCCATGCCTTAATAAATGATGGAAGAAACTCCCGAAACTAGTTTATGTTACAGTAATCTGATATGACCAGGTTATATTTACACACAGAGACATTTGGGTACAATATTGTAAAAGAAAACTTGTGAACCTGTGTTTAATAATATATATATATTAAAAAGTTTTTTTTTTTAATTAAACTTGAACTATGGTAAAAATAAACCTTAATTTGAAAAGGCTTGCTCTGAAATCATGATATTTAATTCGGTTCTAAAGGAAATTTAGATCGATCTTTTAAGCTGATGATCATTTAAAGTTTTTTCACATCTTATTTGAGTCTTGATAAAAATCATAATGGTATATTATAGCCGTAATATATCATTTTACTTTGGGTACTTAAGTACCAGGGCTGTGTAATATGGACCAAATAATCATATAGTTTTAATAATCATGTTTTTATAACAAATGTTGAGATTGTGATTTTATTTTGTGATTTTGGCAACTGTTTTTGGCTTTTTCAAGCAAGCTACATACATACATGCATGCATACATACATTCTAAACTTATTCAGTCCACAGGAAGTGCGTAACAAAATATTTCACAATGAAATAACAAAACTGTAGTAAAATTCATGCATTCATGTATTTTCCAACCCGCTTATTCTCTTTTTGGTATCACAGGGGTCTGCTGGTACCTATCTTCAGCACACATTGGGTGAAAGGCGGGGGCAACATTTACTCACACGTTCACACCTAAGGGGAATTTTAGATTATTAAATTAGCTGAACCACAAGGTTTTTTTTTTTTGAGTGGGGGGACCGGAGTACCCGGAGGAAACCCACACAAACACGGGGAGAACATGCAAACTCCTTCCAGGAAGGTCACCGGCGAGCCTCGAACTGACAACCGTTTAACTGGAAGGCCACAGTGCTACCGACTGCACCGCCGTTGAGCCATCTTTATAACAGACAACATAAAATAAATTAATATTAACTAACCTCGACTTTGCGGAGCAGTGGGAAGGTTCCAGTTAGAATGTTGTCAGTTCGAGGCTCGCCGGTGACCTTCCTGGAAGGAGTTTTCTTGTTCTCCCAGTGCTTGCATGGGTTTCCTCCAGGTACTCCGGTTTCCACCACAATCCCAAAAAGATTTTTGTGGCTCAGTTTTCCACTTAAATATGCTTTGTATAGCACACTGCTTGGTTTAAATTAACTAATATATTAGATAATCATGAGTCACACAGATGGCCATTTCACATTGTGGAACTCAAATGTTCATTTACAGCCTTGTTTGTTTGCATACAGCTGTACAGTTTACATATTCATAGTGTAATGACATCACAATGGTCATATGCAATACAGTCGATTCGTAGTGTCTGGAGTCTGAACTGTGCACTTGTTATCCTAAAATGAGTATTTGGCTGTGCATTTCATGACCTTTTTAAAATATTGAAATGAGTCATTTAGCCCCAGCCCCATTCAGAGAGATTTATCTCTGCTGCCGTGTAATATCTGGAGCAGTTTCCTCAGCGGAGACAGAGCTTGTACTCCCTGAACCCTCATCTACAGAATCTCGGTGTCAGCAGCTCACTCGCTCGTATTGATCCCTCGTTTGGATTGAGAAGCTAATTGTATCCAACACTTTTCACTTGAAATGTAATTTTCTCTGCTTTGCTGCAGGCAGTGAAATTAAATGATTGCGGGAAATGCAGTAGAAGCTCCCGTCTAGACTGGGAGGAAAATGAACAGTAAAAATTTGATATGAGATTTTCTGTGCTGCCTGTTTATTAAGATGGTCGCTAAAAATGTGGTAGCTTCCTGTTTTTTTGAGTATTTCTGAAATACCAGCATGACTCATTCCCATCCGGCATAAGGCTGAACGAAAATACTCTGTACAGCGATCAGCTTTTGCCTTTTTATATCCCATCATTTTCACTAAATCAGCGCTGGCCCATTATAAACCCTGAGAGATTACGAATGTAAGCTTTGGTTATTTGTGTAAAATCTCTCAGACGGGATTATTTGGCTGTGGATTTCCACTTCACTTGGATTGTTTTTTTATTATTCTTGGTTCATTTCAGAATAAAAAGTATAATGGTTCAACCGTTATAACACATAAAAGATAAATCGTGACTAACAACCCGCTTACAATTCCAGCCTCCCAAATGGGACATGTATGGCGTGAATAAGTGTATTTAAAATTTACCATTAACTTGTATGCATCTCTATTGTTTGTTGTACACTCATGCACGTAAGTTCTATGGAGGATTCAGGGATTACAACCACCCCCTAAAGAATCACCCAATGAAATCATTCCAGGAAGTAATAACATTCAACAGTGCCAATTTTACAAAACAGTTGTAGGTTAAATTCTATGGTAATGTAACCCTTCTCTACTTCGCTGAGAACTTAGTGTCATGCATCTGCTTTCGAAATTATTATTAATATTATTTTAGTTTTTTCATATCATTTTCTAATTATTTCTGAAGTGAATGTTATAAACTATACTTGTGTGGAAGCTTTTCTGTAGCAATTTTTTTAAATTCATAAATACGCAATGCAATATTCAAAACAGCAATGTATTTTCATTTACGTTTAACATTTCCCAAACATTTCCTGCCAAAAAAAATTGAAAATAAAATTATATAATTCAGATTTGCCACTTACAACAGTAGTCTTAATATGTAAATTGCATACTATTTTAATTGTTTATGCATAGAGAAATTAAAATGCAAACGCATAACCCAAATTAATTTGATATGTGTAAGCAGAAATAGTAGTAAAATGATCATTTAAATGCCTTAAACGAACAGTTAGAAGACTCACGATTACATTTCCATCATGACACCGTCGATTGTTTAGCAAAATTCAATGCGGCTTCGGAAGTTCTTTTAGAACTGACGACACCCACCTTCTGTCAATCACTGTGTCAAGTCGGGGCTAACTTTGTGGACAATTTGATTATTGGTGCCTTAGCTCCAGAAGCTGCCTGAGCACTGGAGCAGCAAACTGCAAATGTCACTTCACATGGCTTTAAAAATCCCCTAAAACACTACCATTTCTCTGTCCACTTCCTCTGCCAGTCAATTCAAAGATCTCGTATCTCCAGTCAGCATGTTTTGAAAGAAATAAACATAACGTAGCACGCTTCCTCCAATCCCTACCTTCATGTATGAGACATTTGCAGTTTGCCGCTTCAGTTGTAAATATACAATACATTGCCGGTTTGAAAAGCTTCCATATACCTGAACTGTGGCAACACTTAAATTGTTATCCAACCACCTGTAAAAGCAAAGTTAAGACCAAAAAGGAGGTAAACGTGGTGCGAGGTTAGTAAGAGATAAGTTATATATACAGTATTTTAAGTGACCGGATTCTTAATTTTGTGGTTATCATTATTTAATTTGCCTGAAAATGTTAACAGTTCGCTCTTGAATATATCTCCCAAATAAGGACTGGTCATAGTGTTTGGTCATTGAGGGGATAAAGTGCCTGAGGTGCAAAGGCCTCTTTAATCTGCAATATGCAGTCATTATAAAACAAACAAAAGCTATGTCTTCAATTCTTGGGGAAAAAAAATGTGAACAATTTGATTTATTAAAATTGATGAAGAGATTTCAACCTCAAATATTTGGAAAGCACCAAATTGTTCATGCAGCTATTACCATCTACGCTACGGAAGGGTCGTACACCCTGCACAATGCCTCGACCCCTGGAGATTTCAAACAAGCCTCAAGGATTGAACATCTTCCTAATTAAGGTCTAAGCTCAACTTTGCTGCATCCCTTCAGAAACTGAATCTTCCCTTCATTACTATGAAAACGCCATTTTGAACCGAGTAACGGGGGATTGGAGTTTAGATTAGATTAGAGTTTTGACATTGATTAAGGATTTATGATTCTTATCTAATATTTTACTGTGCTCTGGATGTCTGAGGGAATTCTGCTTTTAATGTTTTCATGCTTTTGTCTTTTCAGAAAACACTGGAAGTTGCTGAGAGCTGAGAGAAGAAATCTGTGATGTGGCATCAAGGCTTTGTAAACGCTGCCTTTGCTGAGGGCAAACATGCACTCCATGTCGAGTTCTTCAGATGGTTTATGGTTGCTTTACGGTTCAAATATTATTTCATATCTTTGATAGTTGACGAAAAACAATTATGATTTCCTAAAGAGTGTAATTGATTGGAACAGGGTTTCATTTTGTTTTGATAATAACTGTTTCTGTTTAAGTCAAATGCTGTAAAACTCATTGTAGAAAGCTGGTTAGACATTGATGACATTCTACTGACATTGAATGGTTTTATTCACTCCATGTTCTACCAAAGAGAGCACTGTGCCTTTAACCATCCCTCAAGTGTTTCAAACAGTCTGTGTTGAAAGAAATCCGAACACTCTAACGGTTACAGAATTAAGCATCTTCATCTTCTGCATGGAAATAAAAATATAAGGGGCATGTATTCTCATTTTTTGACCTCTACCACTTGCTCCAGATTTCAAACTTTTCAGGTTGCGCTCAGGACCTACACTGAGTTTGTGAGCAGAAGTGGCGGGCACGAAAGAACAAGGCTTGCGGTCCTTCTCGGATGTGTGGAGAAGAGGAGGATGGCAGGAAGCTGATCGCAAGCTAAGTCCTAGGGAGATGGGATAGATCAGCTTATAAAGGGTTTTTATAAATGATAGGCTTTCACGTCCTACATACTACTCTTATTGCAAATTTAAGCTAAAACATTAAAAATATCGATAAAACCACTAAAAATAGCATTTATTCCAGTCTCCGATGCTACATTTCACCATAAAATATAATGATTAAAATATAAAAAAAACTTTTCTTTTGCATTGATTTGTAAATATATACGTATATAATGTTTGTTTTAAATACATTTATTTACACAAATATCTATATTTTCTTAGATAAAAAAAAAACATTTTAAGTCATGTCCCCAGCTTTTTGCTTATTCCTGTTACCCGTCTCCCTCGGGAAAAACTGGGGAATTTCAATGCAGGACATTTATTCAGTTTTTCTGCCGGAAGTTGCATAACTTGGATGTTTAGAAGGCCGTGGCAAGAGCAAAGGTAAGTTCTCTCAATTTATTATTTACATTTTCAATAATTTGTGATATCTTAGACTGTCTTTTAAAAAATACTCAAATTATTTCAGAGATTTCATTAGATTAGTGTAAAAATGCACATATTTGATAAATTACTGAATTTGCAGAATTTCTTTGTTCTATAATCATGGGCACCATGTGGTCCTTTAGCATCTATTTACAATTTTTTTTCTAAAGATGAAATCCTGTAACAAAAAAGAAAAAACGGCACCCATCTTTTGAATAAACATCTAATAAAACACTTCAGATGGACCAATAACCATTTGTAATACTGAAGTATGTTTGCTTCTGGAATATGTTTTGAAATCAAGTAAAAAATTTGATAATTGTGTTATCTTTTGTAATATAAAAAATATTTTTGATCATATTGTTAGAACAGGAAGTTACATCACAACCAGGAATATTTGTAAATGAAACTAACCGACAAACATCTCCCCTTCTTCTGCTTATTCTGGGGTAGGATGGACCTGTGCAATATGGACCAAATAATCGCTTTTTTGAACGAATATGTGATTGTAATTTTTATTTGAGATTTTTTTCAATCAAACTACATACATACACACAATCTAAATTCTATTTAGTGCACAAGAAGTGCATAACAAAACACTTCACAATGAAATAACAAAACTGTAGTAAAATTGTTTTTAAAACAGAACATAAAATAAATTAAGATTAACTAACCTCAACTTTAGTTATACTGTACACATTCGCACTAACTGCTAATAAACAAAACTGTAATAAATTCTTAAAAACAGAAAACAGTCATAACAATAAATTAAAATAACGTAAATCAAAACAAAAAAAAACAGATTGCTCTCGTAAAGGTTTTTTTGCCAGCATTACCACCATTTCTGGTGTTCAGCATGAACATTTCCCCCAGAACTAAACACTCTTACCAAAGGTGAGCTGGTGGCAGGAATACAAAAATTTGTTGTGCGCAAGGTGAGCTCTGATTGGTTTACATATTAAAACACATTTGAATAAAATTGCCGCCTTGTGCGATTTAGATATTGCATGTGTTTAAAATGGCTTTTTTTCTTTTTTGCAATTAATAGCACAGCCTTATCCTGGGGGAGATACATGCAGCAGGCTGTTCTCTCTCAGGACTTTCCTTCCTTATTGAACCTTTCCTTTTTTAACATTAAATAACAAGCAGAAAAAAATGTGTTCATCGAGGGGCTGGATAATATTAATGATGGTTTACAATAACGAGTCGGCTGCATTTTTGGGTTGGAGGTTTGTTGAGGGTTTTTGGTTCTCTCAATGCTGAGGAAAAGGGTAGATACTCATTTATTATGCAATACAACCAGGGAGGCATATGATTGGCCAAAATCATAACCATCTCCAGTCTAAAGAACAAGTACTGGCAGTGGCCCGCACAGAGCTGTGGAAAGCTGGAGCCTGTGGTCCTTAAGGTTCACCTTTTATCAATCTTGATTAATGTGCATTCAAAAATTATATAACATCAAATATTGACTTAATTTTGTTTAATTCACTGCATTTTGTTCATTGATTCCTGTTTACTGGCAATGTGGAATTTTGTTTGGGAAACACTAAGTTTCCTAAAGCGGACAATCCCAGTGGGTCTATGGGTTTTACAGCTCCATCTCGTAAAGAACCACCTGCCTGGTCTGACACTGGCGAACAAGGACTCAGACAATATGCAAAGCCTGTGTCTGACCAATAAACTGAGGCCAATCGTGCACCGGAATGGCAAGTGTGTACTTGAAAACCCCTCAAAAGCTTAAGGTTATTAGAGGCACCTTGACTACTTCAGTAGACAGTTTATTAAAAACAAGTACTCCTTGAAAGCTGGAGTCTGTGGTCCTTGTGGTTCACCTTCAATTTTTAATTCTGGCTTTGCTGCCACTTCAATTGTTTTGCATTTCATTATATAGATTATCAAGAAAAGTATAAATGGACAAACTACATGCCAAACACTATTAATTATTTTAGATTAAATGTAGGATATTTCATGAATAATTGAAAGTGTGTAATTCTGATAAATTGTGAATATAGAGCAAGGTAGGTATGTATGGTAGGTATGGCTCTCAGAAATAACAGTATAAGTACAAAAATCCAGTGGTGGACACAGTACACAAACAAAGTAATTAAAGTAGAGATTCACTGGGTAAAATATTACTCCAGTAAAAGTGCTGCCCTCAGAATTTCACTTGAGTAAAAGTACAAAAATACTAGCCCTAAAATGTACTTAAGTATCAAAGTTGCAAGTTCAAGTTTAATATATATTTTCCTTAATGTCTAAACACAGATATATAAGTTTTCTTTTACGTTATTGTACCTAAATGTCTCTGTGCGTGAATGTAATCTGCTCTAACTTGCTCTACAGAAAAGGGCATTCCACTATATAAACGTTATTTCTTTTAGGATGCCTTGACTAACTTTTGTTATAGCACATTATCGGTAATCTATAAATAATGTTTTGCTTGATTTAAAGCGTTTTGGTGTAACAATTATCTAAGTTTCAGCACCTTTTACCATTGTCTGTCAATGGGAGGGTGGAGCACCAGGACCCGGAAGCGCAGCACGACAACAGACTTAACAGATAGATAGAAGAGCAGAACTGTTTGTGTTTTTAGAATCTTTTTCGTATCCTGAAGCAAAATATTTTTCAAAGACCACAGTAAAAGACCTGTGATACAGCTTGTGTTTTTCAAAGTTCTGGCACAAAAAAAGCACAATGGCACAAAAATTGCTTTGAACAGTGTATACGGTTAAGGAGAGGTCCACATGGTTTTTGCTACAATTTTCACATTGTTTTGACCTTGTCTTTGCTTTTTTTAAGGAATTTCAGAATTTTTATTTGGTTTGACTCCTTAAGATTTTTGTTATAAAACATATAACCTGTTGTAATTAAAAAATTACAAAAAGTACTACTCAGGCTTTGACTTCATCATGAGAAAAGCCTTATATCACCTCAGCAGCATGGCAACAACACTTGTAAACCATTCTGAACTCCAAACTACTGCGCGGTCTTGCAACTTGACCGGACAGGCTCATGAATAATTAAAAAACTGATGAGTCGACAGATGCCATATAGGACAGACGCATTACTTCCTTTAAAACAGGAAATTACTCACACCATGTTTCACTGTGGGAACAGCGTTTTTGTGGTTGAACTGAAACATCTCTGACCAAGAAGCTCTAGTTTTGCCTCAACTCACCAAAAAAAACAGATTTCCCCAGGTTCTCTTTTGCCAAATTCATTGTGGCTTGGAAGCATCTCTTCTTCAAGGAGTGGAGTCTTTCTCGGAAACTTCACAGTGCAGGGTCAGTGATGGTCTTCATCGAGACATCAATTTGTGGGTCTTTAGAAAGCCCTCACTTGGTTTCTTTCCAAAGGGTTTGAAATATTTCACTTTCTGCTTCTGCTCGTCTTGTTCTAAACTGTGTTGGTCTCTTTAACTTTCTCGATAATGCTTCTGACTGCTCAGTACTACTCTATAAGCATGAACAAATCTTTCTTTCAAGTCTAAACTAATCTCTTTTGGTATTTGATGAGGGTGCACTTTATTTTACTAGTTTTTAAAGATACTAATTGCACATTTAGTCACTCACTTAGATTAGCAAGTCTTGGAGAACAGTGGTTTGCTCTTAAGCCAATTGAAACACAAAATTACTAAAGGAGGACCAGTAATAATTGACTTATTTAATTTTTGTTTAAGTAACCTATAGAAAACAATGTCAAAACATCCATTTGCTCTATTAAACTTCACTTATTTTATTCAATAACATCCATCTATCCACATCGTATATGTGTCACACAGTGTGTGTAAATTTGATTTTTAATGTAGCTTTTCTTAAAATGAAACACCAGTGGATGCATCGAACCCATACCTGATATAAAAATAGGACAAATATTACTTTTTATACAATTACTTACCTTTAGTGTCTTTTTTAAAATATAAATAGTATAAATAATAAACACCATAATCAATGAGAAAAAAAGCACAAAAATAAGTCCAGGGTAAAGACAACATATTTCACATTTAATTTTGGACGTCACCAAAGCTATATATAACTTATAAGGACAAGTTTCAGCAATAGAACATTTATTCATATTTCATTTTTCTTGTCGTTCCTTTAATGTCAGTACATGGTTTGGTCCAGTAACTCTTTTAATGGTGGTTGTTTTCATGGATCTGTAACGTCAAACGCACAAACACATGCACATGGCATTTAGCAGTTTTACATTACCGTAGGACAAACTCGGAGACCGACAGTATGCATGATATAGCACTGTTTTTTTTCTTCTTTTATCCCTCCATCGCTCTATTATGACACACTTCTAATAAGGCTATAATACAGTTTGGAACAATAAGTCCACAACTGCATCTCTAAGAGTAGAGCACCATATTTACACTGATATTTACAGGTTTTATTCTCAGAACAAAAAGACAACACAACAGAAAAACTCAATTTGGGACATTTGAAGGATGTACAAGATTGAATAAAAATAAAATAAATCATATTTACATTTAGCTGCAACCTATAGCTTAGCTTATTGCAAATGCCCTTAAAGGTTTAGTTCACACAAAAAGTGAAAATTCTCTTTGAAAAGGTTTCATAAGATGTTTCTTTTTACTGTTGAAAATAAAAAAAAGGATGTTTTGAAGAATGTTGGTGAAGGGTGTTCCTCAATGGCAATAAACTTTCAATTTTCTTCAATAAAGACTAAATAAATTCTTATTGGGTATCGACCAAGAATTTTTCCATTTTGCAAGAACTTTGACTCCAAAAATCTCACAACCATTCCCCTTTTTACGTTCACAGTAAATTGGAGACTTTCATGGAATGGTCTGTTAAACATAAATCCTCCAGCGACACAAAACCACCATCAACGTAGTTTTAAGGAATACCACTCCCCACTTTTTCCTTTTTATAGAAAGCACCACTACACCAGTTAAAAGCTAGTAGTTTTCAACATTATGAAATAATTTGGTTAAGCAGCAACAGAAAAGAAACATACGTTTTGAAACCATTTCAAAGGAGAGTACATTTTAATTTCAGGGTGAATTATCCCTTTAAGAATCACATCAAATCAGAATATTAAAACAGCAGTCCTTTAAAAAAATAAACATAAAAATATATATGTACATATTTATTAACAGCCCCTAAGGCCAGTCAATTCCGAGACTAGAATTTACAGTAACACAAGCGGAACAGTACAAGAACAGGAGTGAGCAGAACCTGATTTATGAGCCAAACTAATAAAAAAGTAATAGTTTTAATACAATTTGTATTTGTTAAAATGATTTTGAAAAAAAGGGAAGTACTTCAACGCTTTTAAGAAAAATGACTACATCAAAAGTTAACCCTACCACTGTCTGTGGGTTTTATTTTACATTGAGCAAAGGCAAACCACATGACTCCAGTAGTTTGATCAACAAATGCTTCAGATTTACCACAGGAGTCACGTGGCACAATGCCATTGTAAAGCTTTGACTTGGTGAACGAGTCAAAGGAGGAAACTTAAATGTCTTGGAGGATGAAAATTAATCTTTGGAAAAACTATCTCTAGTAAAAACTTATTTTAGAATTGTTGACACCACTCACATATTTGTGACAGATGAACGCATTTCTATGTGGATACATCCAGAGGAAAGAGAAAAAGTTGAAAAAGTTAACCGGTTTAGAAGAAGTAAAGAAAGAAAGTATGTTAAACTGGTGGATGAACTACACCATAAAAATTGCACTTAAATCCCACTTATATTACACCCCCAAAAGTAACTCAAACTATTAACATGTGGATTGAAAAATAATCCTTGAAAAAAAGCATAAAAATGTGATTTTTTTAATAGCCCCCAAATTACATTTCCGTTGTTATTGCAACTGATTGTCGCAAACCTCACAAGTGAAGGTAAAATAAATAAAATGCTAGTAGAGTAAGGAAACAATCACGCTTCATAATTTTGAACATGTGCAAATTGTTTGGTTTAAGACTGAGACAGCACTAAGAATTAATAATGAAAAATTATGTCCACTATTGCTTTTATTGTAAAACCATATGAAAACCAATGGGTCTCGAATAAAAAAAAATAAAAAAAAAGTTCTGGCGAGTAAAGGTTGAGCATCTTTTAAGTGCTTGTTTGACATCCTATTGTTAATAAAATAAAAAAAAAAGTCAGTATTTCATTTCTATTTACAGCATCCGCACATTTTCATTGAGTGAGTGGTGCTGGAATCAGAGAATCCAAGCTAAGAGCGTTCGATAAAAACAAAAACGGAGACAGATATCAATTCAACCATCCATCAGACTCTAGCTGGACTAACACATAAAAGAGTAGCAATGCACACATCATAAAAAAAACTATACAAAAAAAAATAAAAACATAATAAATAAGAATGAGAATAATTAAGACAACATGGAAGGCAGGTTTTCAAAGGTCACGTTTGGATTAAGAGAGGTCATGGACAGCTACTGATGGAGAACTCAATTTATCATACGCTACAAATGTGGCAATAGGAACAAAACACTCGGAGAAGGCGCCATGTGCCGTGCCATCAGATGACCTGACAGCAACTGGCCTGGGCTGAGGCACAGAGCAGTCCATCTCTGGGACTTCGCTGGATGTTCACCGAGATGGTCTTATCACACAGAGGTAGCTGGAGAACATTATTCTTTAAGTTTAAGTTATTCTCTTTGACCAGGCTGAGTTCATTTAACATGACTGCCGTTTGGTCTTGATAATGCTCCATGGCACCGATGCTACCGTTCAAGGCAGGGCTCATCACTTTGTCCAGACTGTTGTTAGAGCCAATGCACATCTTCCAGGAAGACTTCTCCTGGACCTTTACACTGGACAGGCTTTGAGGATCAAGGATAAACCGTCCACCACTGCCTCCTCCAGAGCTGCGATGCTGAAACTGCGAACTCAAACACAGACTCATGAGCTTTAGACTCTCAACCAGTTCCCCTGCACTCCGAGGTGCACTACGCTTTGACCCAGAAGACGCATTGTTGTTGCTGCTTCGGGAACAACTGGAAGAGCCTCCTTGTCCTTTCGAACTTCCTCCATCTCCACCACCTCCTCCGGCACTACCACCATTTCCTCCGCCTGGAGGACTGCCCTTGTCTGGTCCCGAGTTCCCTTCCCCTGGCGGTTTGCTCTGTCCTCCACTACTGCTGCCTCCGTTCCCCCCAGAGTTTCCAGGTGGACCTTCACTGCTGTCCCTGCGGTTCCAACTGTAAGGGAACCCAGTGTCCTTGTCTAATCTTCGACGATGACTCTCTGAATCATCATCGCTGGTTTCAGAACTAGAGCAACTCGAACCACGGCCCTGACTTTTGCGGCGTGCATATCGTTTTTGAGTGGTCCCTGGGGATGTTATGTTCATTTTCAAGCGGCTAAGCTTGGGCGGGAGACTTTCCTCCATGTCAAAGTCATCATCTGATTCTCCCTCCTCCTCAAAGATCTGATTGAGCACTGGGGCACTTTTTCTAGATGTGAGTCTGTTGGTGATTGAAAGTGGTTTGCGCCGTAAAATCACTTGGGAAGACAACGGTGAAGGCTCCTGTTCTTCTTCCTCCTCCTCATCGTCTTCTTCCACTCGGAAAAGGCAAGTTCGTTGCTTGGCTGAAGCAGAAGCAAGAGGGGCCATGGTGCTTGGCTTCAGTGGATTTGTGGTTTGAACAGGTGTTGCAGAACTACCTGAGGCTTCACTAATCTCCTCTTTACGGCTCACTTCCAGAAGACCTTTATTACGATGACCATTCAAAAGGCTCTCTGTACTACGAGCCGGAGACTGTGGACCTCCAGAATGGCAGATGGACGATGACGATAAGCTGTCTTCGATATCCTGATGCATGTCATTTTTTGTCGGCCAAGACTGCCTGCAAACAAATATATACGTTTTATTGTTTTTTACTGAAATGATAAAGTTTTTTTTAAGATGTGGAAACTTCACAGCCGCATTAACATTGGTTACACTTTTAAAAAGCAAAGATGTAAACAGATTTTAGCAAAGCAAATAACAAGGAAGCAATGTACAGCTACAAATGATCAAATATTGGCTAAAGTTACCAACTCAAAGGTCTGCAATTCATAAAATCCTAAGAAGAAATTTACCAGAGCAAAAATGCAAAAAAAAAAAAAATCTCTCTCTATATATAAAGGAGAGGAACTTGCAAAGCTGAACACTAAAAACATGGCAGAAATGTGTTTTCAAAAGATCAAAAAAAGTATATAGATCTTTTGAAAGCACATTTCTGCCATGTTTTTAGTGTTCAGCTTTGCAAGTTCCTTTCTTTGGCGATTTTGCCTTTTTACATGTGTGCGTGTGTCATTGTATTTTTTTTATGAAAACCCTATTGCAGTGGTCACCAACCTTTTTGAAACCGAGAGCTACTTCCTGGGTACTGATTAATGCAAAGGGCTACCACTTTGAGACCCTCTCCTGAATTTATTAATATTCAAGGATATTAATCTCTGCAAAGACACTGATCACGTTAATTAATTCTCAAAATGAATATCAACAATGATTTACAAGGTAGGAAAAATAAATATTTATAACAACACTTTATATTTATATTTTGTCTTAGTGCAAGTGTTTTGTAAATTGAAAAAAAAAATGGATAAATGTTCAAAATTCTTCAAAATGATCAGTTCTATTACAGTCCAAGGAAATCACAATGTCCAATGTACAAATAACAAATCATATAAATACAAAAAAAGCTAAGATTAAAAAATATTGTTAACATTTTAACATAAATAATTTTTACATTTTACATACGCATTTAACTAAACATGAACTGGACACCAAATCTGGTATCTTGTTTCTTTCAGTTATTGGGAGTCTGGCATTGTGTGCGGTTTCACCAGTATGTTGAAATCAGAGGGAGACTTGCAGATATCTCACTCATCTCCACAACTCGCTGCATCTTTTTTTTTTTTGCATTCTGTGCTCTGCGCTGTGGATAGTTGGTAGCTTGTGTGGCACATCTCCACATTGTGTCGCTTGGCTGCCGCTGCCGCCATCACAGTTGTCGCGCAATGAGACAAACACATCCTCCTTCCACAGAGGCAAAAAACCCTTTACCTCGCTTTCGTCGAGAAAATGAAATAATTTTTTTTATGGGTCAGTCATCTCATTTTCGCTGCACTGCTTGTTTGTTTCGTCGTAGTACATTTCAACTCTGTACTACTATGAGCTATAGTTCATATATATAATAGTTTTTAAATTATTTATATATTATCACATCAAGCAAGCAAGTGTCATTTAAACAAGAATAGCAGTCATATTAAATTAGTTTCAGCTCACTGGAAAGTGGCACTATTTGAGCTATTTTTAGAACAGGTGGCGGGCGACTCATATTGACCTATTGACAATGTTACAAATTTAAATGGAGCATTAATTCATGAAACAAATTTGGAGACACGATTTGTAATATTTAAATTAACTTATTAAAAGTCCATTTTTAATCAACTAAATATGAATCTATATTGACTAAAACCTTTTATTTTTGGTGACTAAAACTAGACTAAAATGATTTTAATTGTGGTTCAAACTAAAACTATTACATTTTTAAATGACTAAGATGTTTCTAAAACTAACATAATTTTCGTCAACAAGACAAAGACTAAGATTAAAACTCAGATGGCTGCCAAAAACAACACTGGTTTAACCAGATAACTCCAGTTCCATCTTGGTTCCAAACCCCGACGATGAGATCTGGCCTGAAGCCCTACGATAGCACATTGAGGCTTTTATGGCATCGTTCCACATGCCTCTGCCATTGCTAACTTGATCCCTATCTCTTGTCATTTCCCAGGTCAAAGTTATACAGATTCCATCTGTGGGGCTTTTAATGACTCACCATTGTTGTTTAGCCATGGATGGCAGACTGAACTAGTTATATTTCATTGCAATCACAGAATAGCCAAACCAAGCCATTTGTTTGAGTGATATACACTATACATACACTGCTTTGAGAATCTCCATTGTTCTGAGTTTTGTGTTCTCTGGTTTTTATGGCGGTGTTGACATCACTCTTTAAATAATGCCTGATTCTTGAAAGAAATTTGTTGGTTGTGTTCCTAGTCTTTTTTTTGTTGTATTCACTGAAAATTACATTTTCACTCTCCCATAGTCCAACTTCTTCCTCTCTTCACAATCCAAAATCTTCAATTTCACTTCCCCATTAAATCCTCTTATTCACTCTGTGCCTGTCCAGAAACCTTGATGAATTTCTAGGTCAGTTCATGCCAATTTCAGTTTCATCTTTTAAACACATTTGTCACCCAGTACAGAGCTAAGAGGATGTACTGGCTGTACACAGAGCAGACTCAGACTGTGACATTTTGCAGAGATGACCTCTCAAAACCTTGATACAGAATCCTGGCCCCTCGCCGAGTGCTGACAAATACAGGGAGCCAACAAACCTCTAGTTAACTGCCTAGATTTATAATAGCCTAACTATATTGTTTAGAATTTAAATATTCATCTTCTGCAAGAAAAAAACCTGAGAAAATCTAGGACATAAATTTCAGATGCTAGCCAAAATAATAAAATTTAATGCAAGGCTAAGATATGTTTGTATGACTGTGACTTCTCAATGTATGAACCCTGCAAATTATTACATCACCCCAGTTTCAAGCCTCGGGTTCCTTGCAGTGACCCAATCCATTCTTGTACTTTAAAATGGTTTTGAGGTTGATGCTTTGTTGGAATATTATGAGACGAATTAGACTACGATAAGAGAACAAAACAGGGCAACGATCATCATCATCATCTTTAATCATATTTCTAATAATTAGATTGATTAATTATATGATTATTTTTAATAATACAATTGTAAACGTTTTGCTGTAGTACAAACTACAAAAAGTCTTTGGCAGGTGGGTTTCCAAGAGCTTCTGCAGCTGGAGGTAAACTCCTTAAACCCTATTTATTTTCCATTCCTATCTGAATGTGAAAATTACAAATTTTTTATGATCATATTACACCCATTCTAGCCACTCCACGTAGTCTCCTTGTTCACTGGAAAATTAAATAAACTGCTGTTTAATTGTAAATGTCTTTATAGTGAAGGCACATCTGAACCAAAAGAATGACTTATTCCACACATTTTCCAGATACTCAAACCCTTCCGATGAGGCTTTTTGAAGTGATTGATTAGTTTGCACTCCTTGTTTTTGAAATGCATTTACAATTTTCTATGGGTGCCAAACGGTCTCAATATGATCCAAATGTTGAGATGCTGTTTTTGTGTGCTCTTGTGTGTCTTGCATGGTCTTCACAGGGTCTTATGGGAAGTTTTTACATTTTTGTTTGGATACGATTTTTTTGTTGTTGTTGTTGTATACTGTTTTGGACCAAGTTTTTATATTTATATATATATATATATATATATATATGTGTGTGTGTGTGTGTGTGTGTGTGTGCGTGTGCGTGCGTGCGTGTGTGTGTGTGTGTGTGTGTGTGTGTGTGTGTGTGTAATTTTGTTTTAAATCCTGCCTGAAAAAGATCGTTCCTCTTATTGGATTTCATGTTTTCTATGTTCCCAGATGCACCTGGGATCCAATCATTGGACTTTAATATGCCATTTGATCTAGTTGCAGACAAGATAACTGTGAAATACCTGAAGTGGGCCTTGATATTACTGGGGCTTGCTTTCTCCTGCTTTTCCCTGAGGATTCGTTCAGCCAACAAGAAGTAAGTAGCAGTGATGTGGTTGTACTTGTTTGTCTCCAGGGCCCTGAAGGAACAGCACAGAGAACAGAAAATTAAGGCGTAGCTACAGAGAGTGTGAGATATTTTGACTTTACTAATCTTTACTAAACTCCAGGGCATTCATTCAAGGTTTTCTAAAATGCACCCAAGACCAAAATATATACATCAATTCATAAATGTCTCACTGTCCCAGTGCAAACAGCAAAATCTGCACAAAAATGTTCAACATTTTTAGAAGAACGACTTGTTTTCATCAGTCACTAGGCTTTTGTTAAAGTGAGCTGGAAGCTAAATTTTGTCAGGCTTCAAAAAAACTGTAAAGACTGTAAAGACTCACTAAAGCATCTTTAAAATGCCTTGATCGATGAAGCCTGGCACCTCAAGCACCAACTCTGCTTCATGCTTCCCAACTTGTACTACGCGTAGATGTAATGCGCTGTAAAAACGTATTTTTTTCTTTGGTATAGTAACAAATAAACAGCCATGATACATCATGAATACAAGAACAATACTTTTACAGCAGTTTAAATAATATTTCTGTAAAATTTTCATAAATCCAAGAAGTGACAACATGTAAAGTGAACAGAGAGTGCTGTCCGAATCTATCTTAAAACAAATTGTGGTAATGCTTGAATAATTTTTTTTAGTACAAGGTCAAAACAACGTAAGAATTGTATCAAGAAATCAAGCAAACCACTCCTAACTGTTCTACATACTGTTCCAAGCACTTTATTTAGTGCCAGAATTTGGAAAAACACAGTAAGGGAGGTCCAAAAAAAATGGGGAACTGATCCATAAATAAAAGCTTTTTAGTAAATTCAGCATTGTGTGCATTTAGATAAATAGGACAGACAAGACTTCAAAAGTTTGTTGTTTTACTGCTGTGGTATGGATGAAAAGTTTGTTTTAAAGCTTAATCCCTGGTTCCTCAAAACCTCCTTTCTTGGAGAATAAGGAAGCAAATTTCTCCCCAAAGAAAAAAATGTTTCTTGGTATAATGTGGCAATAATATGTAGTGGGAGGGGCATAGTACGTTCGTATGTCACAACATACCAGCTAAAGATTCTATGAAGGCTCGTTTCAGTGACTGAGATGACGTCTTATTAAAGAGAATGACACACAAAGCTCAAACTGACTGTTCCTCAAAATTAGAGTTATTTTACATACTTAATGAAAAATTATAATAATAAAAAAACTCATAAAGCAGGCTGTTTAAATACCCATTATAGTAAATGTCATAAGCAGTGTAAGGGCCTATAAGCACCAAGCTCTTGACAAAGTAAATAATTATTTTCAATCCCCTTCAAACGATCAAACATTCTGTCATAGTTTGGACTACAGAATATAATTTGACAATCCATCTTTAAGCATCACGCCTTAAATTTTTTTTTAAGATTAATTAACATTTTGAGTAGTGTTTCACTTAGTATCTGAAAACCTATGCCAGACAACTTCAGCAATCCTTACTCAATGATGGCTTCTCTATCAGCGATATCTCCAAGAACCATCCGCTGGATGATGCTGTTGTGTTCCTCTTCCGACAGATTCTTATGGGAAACCAGTGGAGTGTTGAATTTGGTGGCTGGAGATGGATCAACTCCCTGAAGCCACGCATGGGTCTCGATCTCCTCCAGTGAAGCTCGTCTTTTTGGATCCCTCTGAAGCATTCGGTTTATCAGGCTAGGAAGAATAGCAAGAAAAAAGGACACATCAGGAATCATCTAAAGTAAACTAGACTACAGAGTTCTCAGGCTTTACACTTGAATGTTTAAAATGGATTCAAGTTTAGCGATTGAGCTTAATCAAGGACAATATATCAGTAATAAAAGATTGCTGCTACAGAAGCACTTAGCATTCGTGTTCAGCCTCCTTGTGTGAAAACAACTCAGGTAAAGACGATTGTGCGAGTCCACAGAGCAACGACAGCGAACCACTACTGTATCTTGTTCATCTTCATCATCCTTTTCATCATTATTTCTTTTCACTTTGCAAATATGTGTTTTCAGGTAATCCGTGTTCTCTGCTCGCTTTTCATGCAACTTCACTAGACGAACTCACGTCACTCCTCATCACTCTCCACTGGCTTCCCATTGAGGCTTGCATCAAGTTCAAATCACAGATACTTGCAAACAGAACAGTCACAGGCTCCACTCAATCATACCTTCATAAACTTCTACAGTCCTACATCCCTCCAGATGCCACCGTTCAGGAAATCAACAGTGTCTGCTGGTCCCATCTCAGAGTGGTAAAAAATCTCCTGCCATCCCAATCCAGAAAGGTGAGTCTATGGCAACCTTTAAAAAGCAACTCTACTCTTTCGAGTGCACTTACTAACTTACCTAACAAATCATTAAAAAGTGTAAAAACCCTCTGAAGCACTCAATTTATTTTCTGTACCAGCTCGAACGTCTTTCTTGTGCATGTCTTATGATGAATCATACCCTGTAACAAAATGCTTATGTTCCTCCCAAACTGTAAGTCCCTTTGGATAAAAGCATCTTCTAAATACATAAATGTAAGTTCAAATGTACAAAATAAGAAACATGTTTTCAGATATTGTTCTTCAAGTCACAAAAATCTGTCAAAACTGGATAAAAACTTAAAAATATTCATTAGAATCAGGGCTGTACAATAATTGTGATAGTGTTTTGATGTCCAACTTCAAGTATTGATCCAAGTTGTCAATTTAATGTGACATGCTAAACAAACTATTGCAATATATCACAATATTTATCATGTCGCAAAATATTGTGATGCATTGTCCTTGTACCTATATATGATCTGCATCACAACATGATGCCCTTTTCAATACACAGCCCTTATTTAGAACAGTGAATAATAAAATGTGATATTAATTCGATGTAGTTGAAGGGCGCCTTCCATCACTCTCATGGACACCCTACAATTATCAAGTAAGTACACACATGTACTGCCAGAAAAAAAACAATACGCAAACAATTTTGCTTAAGATACATAGAATAACAGCCCAACTACAGGAGGAAAATTACCTGCCTAAAGAAGAACATTTTAAAAGGTAAAAAGAAGGTTAATCATGTTTAAATATTGGGTGATTAACAGAACAAAAAAAAAACAATTATTTAAAAATAACACAACTACTTCCATCCTCAGTGAATGCTATGAATCAACCCCAGCAAGAAAACTGCACAAATTAAATACACCTTTAAACTAAAGACATTTTGTAAACCGTTCCTTTTTTTAAGTTCTTTTAGTTCTAAATGTGAATGATACAGAAACAAGGTGCAACCGTTGGCGCCTTGGAGGACATCAATAACCAAAACACCAATGAAAGTTATATAACTGCTTGCCTAAACTTAAGTATTAGAGTATTTATGCGTTTTCTTAAGTTTGGGCACAAAAAGACAATGCTTCATGTATTAAAAGGAGTACGATAACGCATGCGGTTAGTTAGAAATATTTAATGTGTTAAATTAACACAACGTGGTTGCAATAAGTTTTTTTTTGTATTTCTGTGTGTTCAATGTGCAAAGAAGTATAGATAAGATCAAAGGACTGTCATTTATATCTTTATTTTCAACCTTTTCACCTGTTTCATAATTCAGGACCATTGATGATCGCTGGAGATCGCAGTCACGCAACACAAGCATTTCATGTGACTATTGTGAGTTCGATAACAAAGCCTGGTCATTCATTCATTTAGTTCAGTTTTTCCTCCCCTGGAGAAGTCTTATTTTATTCAGGTAATCCCTACAAGGCTCTTTTCTGTCTCCTTTTGTGTTTATATTACTTGTTTTTGTGATCAATAAACCATAATAAATATGTCTTTAAAGCAAACAGTTAATTTAGAGGATATTGATGGTTTATCGCAGGTGTGTTTACATGAGAAATCCGTGTTACAAGCTAAAAAAAATTTCAATAAACAATCAAATTTCAATTTAAATAGTTACTTTGTTTTGAGTTTAAATTAATTGATTATAGCTTACCTTTACATATCCATGTTTTTAATTGATTGGCGGGACTTTCTACGGTGAGCTTGAACTAAAAATACTGTTTATTCCCAGTTTAGCATTAACTGACACTTAAAATAGAGGGACGTGGAGGGCTTCTTTTCAGCTGCTATGCAACACTGGATACAGAAATCCCCAATCATTGGGTGCCATCTGCTAAAGATGCGCTAAATAACCCATTTACATTTGTAATGAATAATGAACTTTTTTTTTCTTAAAAACAGTGATAATGTGCACCATTTCAAAATAAGCAAATGTATCGGGGTTATTTCAGTAGGTTGCGCTTTACACATCAGGGAAAGTAATTTCTAATCTAATAGCAAATGCCAGGCTTGATGTGCCCAAGAGTTCTTTTAATTGCATTAATTCAAGACACATTAGTAATCAGTTATTATTTAATCATGATCCCGTAACCGAGATTCAACCAGGAAGCACCTAATGAATTGCTTGCCATATGACGATGTGTGGGCTCTTGTCATCGATTGGTATAATTCACCGGTGAGAAAAGAAGCAACTTGCGGATTTAATTTTACTTTTTGAAGCTAGCTCATGAAACACAACTAATCGTTAAGAATTAAATGTTAAAACACACCATGATGAGTACAGGAGTTTATCATGCAGATAGTGAGGATAATGGACAGGAACCACTAGTCTACACACTCACAAATTATTTAGCAAGCAATATCAGCCAATTGTGATGTCCATTTAATCTTTGTGTCTAGACATAAAATCTACTATACATAAAATTGCTAACTATAAGAGGCAGCCGGGACCTGCAATATTCTTGTGTTGTAGCTGCCACAGAACTTTCAGTCATTAGCTGAGAAACCAAAACACCTCTGCAAGCTGACTGAAAAAGTCTTCAGCTGCGACTGGCTGCTGAGGCAAAGTTCGACTGAGGTGCATCAGCATTCAGCACACGCACACAGCAAAATTACAAGCCAACCACCATGAAAGAGCTGAGGAGATTCAGTGGGTTTACACCGGCAGTCTGAAAATCATCACGCTGAGCTGCCGAGGCACCTTCATCATCTGTTCAAAACAAATATGTGAAGCCAGAGAAAGAAAAGGATGATGTGAGAAGTGACCCCCTTTGTCTTCTTTTGAAATTCTGCCAGTCTCTTATCGGTCAACATTATATCTGAAATAAGCGTTCTGGTGTCGAATAGGAGTCAGAACAGGGCGCTTTGATTGAAACCACGATGTCTTGCCACCGGAATCAAGACCGTGAGACTTGAAGTCGTCATGATGACATCTGCTTTCCAGAGTCTCAGAAATAAACACAGTCATCAGACATTCTGGAAACTGCAGCAGTCATTAGAGTAACGAAATAAGAGCGTAATTATCAAAGGCTGGGGGACAGTAAATGTGGTCTAGCTGTAACCTTCCATTCGCCAAAAGAACAAGCCATCCATGACAACAGACATCTCGAACGATGAGTTCTTATTATAGTGCTGATTATAGCACAATACTGTAAAAATGCTCAATCAAGGATTTGTCAGACTGAATGAAAATTAAAAGAATTGCTGTAAATCACTTTACACTAAAACCCTAGCATTAATTGGGGCACTGTTTTGAAGTGAACGTACATGTGTATTGTCTGGGGGAAGAAAAAAATCCACAAATTTTGGATGTAGACTAAAAAACAGCTACATGACGTATTGGAAAGAACCTTAAGGGTTTTTAGAAAGAAATATGGAGAGTACAGGAGCAAAATAGGATTCTAAGTACTGTGACTACTAGAGCTGGGTAAAAAATATAGTGATTCTCAGATTTTAATCAATCTTCAGTTCAATGCAACAATATTGATTCTTAATTCACATGCAACCTACATTTTTTATTCAACAAGCTACATCCACAGAAGATGTACAAACCAAAAATGTCATTCATTCATATTCAAAAATATAGACTCTTTGATTTTAATGGATCTTCAATTTAACGCAACAATATCGATTTGGGATAAATCGATTCTTAATGCAGAAGCTCACCATAAGAGGAAATTAATATTCACCTCTAGATAAAATAAAAGCACCCTACTATTGTATTTCAATAATAAACTTGAGTAGGAGAGTTTCAGTTACCAGCATTTATATCAAAATATGGATCCCATGTCTGCAAAACTAACATTTTAAATGAATTGCAGACATGGTCTGCAGACAATTGCAGAATTGGTCACTGTTATGATTCTCAGAGAATCAAATTAGTTATTATTTAGAAGTGTTATGTTTAGCGTATTATTCTTTTATATTCATTTTCTGATCATGTGTTTTGTGTGTGTATTTCGTTGTGGAGATGGCTGAGCGCTGACCCAACCAATCAGGGGAGTGGGCGGGCCTATAAAAACAGCCTGCTCTGCATTCATTCCCCCCTCTCTCTCGATCGCGCAGTGTGTCAGTCCGATCCATCTTTCTGTCATCTGAGAACCAAACCGTGTTGCTACCCCACTAACCAGTACCCGTTCTGTTGCCCCGTCCTGTCGGACTTGTGATCCCGTTCTCCCTCCGTACTGGTCTGTGTATCTCTCTCTCAAAGTCAAAGAAAGTGTTAGATCACAGTATAAAGTGTTGTGTGGTGTGTGTGTGCGAGCGAGTGCTTGACAGTGTATATATTTACCCGTGTTTAGATTTTGTTTACTTTGAAACCGATCTTTGTTAAAGTCTATTGTTTGTATAAGTGAGTGTTTTATTATTTAACAATCATTTTAGTTTGATCCACGGGATTGTTGTATGTTTTGACTTAGTAGCACTGTAAATAAATTACGTTTTTGTTTTTGGAAAATTGTGCCAGTTGTGACTTTTCTGTAAATATCCGACTTTTTATTTTGTTTACTATTACTCACTGTGCGCCCCACGAGCCAATTTCTTTAACACCAAAGTGGGTCGTAACAGTCACAATACCCAGCCCTAGGGGCTAGACTTGACTGCCATAGAAACAAAGCACTTTTATAAGAGTGAAGGACTGAATATTAAATATTATTTATTTAATGCCTAAAATACCTATGCATGGTTATCACAGAGTGGATGGAAGAAAGCGGTGGGGGCGTTTATTTAGGCCTATATATTCATTCATTTGATTAAACTGAAACTGCCTTATTTATCAACTAGTGATGAGTATCGGTGGTCCTTACCAAAGCCAAGCTCTTGCATTCACTGCATTCACCAGTGTACCCTTCACAATGAGCTATTGGTCAGATATTGCAGACCTTTAAGAGTTCAAAAATCAGCAGCAATACCAAACCAGGTTGTTGGTGCTTTAAAATACAATTATTTTGTGTTAGATATCTTGGTTCTCAAGGTCAAATTGCAAGCAACCTACATCCTTTAAACAGAATCTGTCACCAAGAAAAAAAAATACCCCGCTTGGAAACATGAATGTTTTTTCCAACAAGTCGTCAGTTTTAACACATTTGCCCATGAAATATTCATGCTACAGAGCTTTCCATTTCTGGGCAAAACAGCCTCTGCCACAGAAAGGGTTTTCTGGCTTCAGGGCTTTCTCTAAAACAGATTTTCTTTCTCTGTAAGGATTTACACTCTTGCTGTGAAATTAAAATGACAACGTCTGGCTGCTAACTAGGTCTATGGCCTCTCTACAGCTCATCAGTTGAAGTGTGGATTACATAAAACAAAGTTGGAGCTAGTGAGGTGCCAGTCTCTGCTCCATTATTAAAATCACACGTTCAAATGTGTGAAAAAGATGCAGTGGTTAAAGAAAGCTTATTTAATCTGCCTGACAAACACTAAAATTCTTTAAAGTTAAAAAACAAAATCCAGACAAAAAAGATTACATCACAAATCAGAGAGACACTGAAAATAAAAAAACCTTAAAGTTAAAACGGAATCATAGCAAAGCCATAAAACAATGAAATGTAAAATAATAAAATACAAAGATTTTCTAAGTAAATGACTGGCTGGGTTAAAAAAAAAAGGTGGAGCAATCTTAAGTTTTTTTTGTGATCAACTTGTAAAATTGTGTAACACAGCTCTAAGATGGAGGAAGGTTGAGTTTTAAATGCGAAAGTGCTATGTATCGATTTCATATCTTTAATACTAAACGGTCGACTCTGAGATGTTGTAACGAGTTCTTTTTCAAACCAAATCTTTAGCTAAAAACTGTAACATCACCCATACCCCAGATGCATCATCCATTCAGTTTCTCCTCCTACTCTCACTGCCAAGCTACTGGTGTCATGCAGTTTCCACATGTGCACCTACATACATTCGAGTAAAAATGTATCAAGCTTACTAAAAATAGTTGAAGTGGCAAAACATTTATTTAACTCGATAGATACCACTGAGCGGAATCCTGCTCCAAAAATCACTTTTAATTTGGAGTGTTCAGCCCCTGAGTCTCTTACTCCTTGGAACCAGGATCTGTTACACTCGCAGGACTTCCTCCCGGGGTTTTGTTTATGTAGTGTGCCTTCCGTGGCATGTTCACTGTGATGTAAAATCAGCACTTCATCCTTGACTCCCACGTTTGAGTTTTCAATTCCTCACTTTCTGACCGGTATATACTGATCAGGCAGTGCATTGATACTGTTTTCTTTTTTTACATTTAATACCAGTAGAGTAATATTTGTTGTAAGACGTCCGTTTCCGGGATGCACTTGCAGCGCAGTATCCAATGAGAGCAGACGATTTGAATAACCAATCATCACAGGTTACGTCAGTTTTTTTTGTTTGGTTCATAAAGCAATTCATTAATGAGGCATTTAAAAAATCTAGTTAAAATAAAAGTGTATTAAAAGGTAATGAAAGTGTTTTTGGACCTCAAAAACAAAAAAAAATACTTTTCAAAATGATGATGTGGGCTCTTTGACTAAAATAAACCAGCCCATCTACAGAACATCATCACAATTGCTCTTCTAATTTGTGATAAGGGCTAAAATGTGCAATTAAAGTAAAAAGTAGGTCACAAGGTACATTTTGATTTGTAATCTGGTTTGATTACAAAGTTGTAGATAAAATAATTGGCTTTACGAGCAAAGCACAGATTCCAGGAAATTGCTGTAAAATAGTCATAATGCCATCAATGTGAAGGCAAACAAATCTGGGAAAGGAAAGAGCAGAGTTCAAAATGGCTCTTTGGGTAAAATGCTGGATCAGTATTTATTAACTATTAACTGATAAAAACAGTACTGTGCATAAGTTTTAGGCAGGTTTTAGGCAAATTCTGTATACAAAGAGATGCTTTCTGAAACAATTGCTTATTTTTGCACATTTACATTTGCAATGTGAGCAAACAAAAGAAAAATCAGAATCAAATAAATATTTGGTCACGGATTTCGGTGGATTAGAGTCTGGTGTATGTTCCACCATTTCTATCAAACAGGTTCTAATGGTCAGCCATGTCACACATAGGTTGAAATCCAGTCATGAATTTAAACAGAAACAGCTGTGCAGTAGGCTTTAAACTGGATGGGTTACAGCTAAACTGCTACCAAGGGCAGATTGAGGAAGCACAGTAACAAAACACAAAGTAGTTATACTGCAACAACAAGGTCTCACCCAGACAAAGATTTTAAAGTAGACTGGGGTTTCAAGATCTTTGAAGGATAGTACACAAAGTAGTCGGTCAAGAAAACGCAGAAGCTAGACATCAATTATCCTTCGAACAAAAGAACAGTAGCTCAGAACTAGCACAAACTAGAGAGACCCAGGTACACCCATCTACTTTCTGGAGAAGTCTTGCATAAGGTGGCTTTCATGGAAGAGTTGGTGACAGAAAACCATTTCTCTAATGTGGGAACAAAGATAAACAATAATGAATGTTTGCAGGCAACAGTGAAGCATGGTGAAGGTTACATGAATGTTTTGGGCTACACTTACCAAAAATGTCATTCATTCATAGGGCTAGGGAAAAAATTAGGGTTGTTCCGATTCCGATACCAGTATTGGAAATGCTGCTGATACCACAAAAAAATCTGGCATCGGTATCGGCGAGTATTTGAGTCCACGTACCGATCCAATACCATTTTCCTAAACATAACCTAGTTATGCGCGCTTGCAAAGCGGAAATCAATTCTTCTTCGCTGCTCAGAATGCAAACACAGGAAGTTGTGTTGTCACAAGCAACCAAAGAGAAGAACAAGCTGTGCCAGACGCAACAAACATTGGAAGCTTCATTCAAACAAAGAGAAAAGTTTACACAAGACAGCCAACGAGCAATAAAGATAACCGACAGGATTATCAAGTTTATTGTACTGGATGACCAGCCACTGTCAGTGGTCGAAAACCTGGGCTTTCGCCGCTTAATTGAACATTTGGAGCCCCGATACAGTTTGGCTGGTCGCAAATATATCTCCGAAACAGCGCTCCTAAAGCTAGATGAGACGGTGCGTGAACAGATTTCAAGTGAACTAAAAGACGTGCGAACCATCAGCTTCACTACTGACATCTGGAGCTGCGACTCGAATCCCGCTGTATTTACTGAGTTTCACAGCACACTGGGTAAACACAGTGACGCCTTTTTACTCTTACTCTTCAAAGTGCAGTGCTGCAGGCTAACGAGTTTCGCGGCTCGCACACGTCCATAGCTGTGTCAATCGATGGTATGCTTGTGAAGTGGAATATTTCTAAATCCTGTGTTCATGTTATTTTGCGCGACAACACAAGCAACATGAAAAAAGCCATGAAAAAACAGATCAGCTCCTCCACCTCATCTGTAGCGGCTACTTGCTCGGGAGAGCCAGGAGGACACTGGTATAAAAAACAATGAAAAACACCCTTCTTGAGGCCATCAAGAAACGATTCGCAACCATCGAGGAAGAACCCTTGTATGCAGTTGCAACTCTCTGGTATCCACATTTCAAAGATAGCGTATATGTCTATTAATTTTTTTTTTCATGTCCATATTGATTATTGTCATTGCCATATTGAGTATATCTGAAGCACAGCATAAAATTATTCTGTCAATTAATGCAGGGCTAGTAGTATCTACAGCTGTATATACAGATACACACCCAGGTATCGGATAAGTACCGTATTTTTCGGCTCATAAGACGCACCCAATTTTAAAAGAGGAACATCTAGAAAAGATTCTGAACCAAATACTTTTATAAAATATTTTATATCAACTGTGTAAAAGTTAACAACCAAACATGTAACATGAACAGACAGTAAACAGTAAAAGTAACAAAAAAAAGGCTGTAATGTTTTTCTTTGCCCCCACTCATCACTCTAAAGTCCACCATTCGTTATCACCATCACTGTTCCAGTGCAACATTGCCCTACATTACTAATACCGTAATAGCCAGTAACATTGTCACTACATTACTAATAATAGCTAGTAACATTGTCACTACATTACCAGTAACATACTACATTACTAATAATAGCCAGTAACATTGTCACTACATTACTAATAATAGCCAGTAACATTGTCACCACATTACTAATAATAGCCAGTAACATTGTCACTACATTAGCCAGTAACATTGTCACTACATTACTAATAATAGCCAGTAACATTGTCACTACATTACTAATAATAGCCAGTAACATTGTCACTACATTACTAATAATAGCTAGTAACATTGTCACTACATTACTAATAATAGCCAGTAACATTGTCACTACATTACTAATAATAGCCAGTAACATTGTCACCACATTACTAATAATAGCTAGTAACATTGTCACAGCCAGTAACATTGTCACTACATTACTAATAATAGCTAGTAACATTGTCACTACATTACTAATAATAGCTAGTAACATTGTCACTACATTACTAATAATAGCCAGTAACATTGTCACTACATTACTAATAATAGCTAGTAACATTGTCACTACATTACTAATAATAGCCAGTAACATTGTCACTACATTAATAATAGCCAGTAACATTGTCACTACATTACTAATAATAGCCAGTAACATTGTCACTACATTACTAATAATAGCTAGTAACATTGTCACTACATTACTAATAATAGCCAGTAACATTGTCACTACATTACTAATAATAGCTAGTAACCCCCACATTAGTAATAATACAGTGGTTCTCAAACTTTTTTAGTTGAGCCCCCTTTTAAACCTTTAAAAGAATCTGGGCACCCCCAGATGTAAAATAATAATTATTTAATAATTAATTAATAATTATTTTAATGTAAAATAAATGTAACTACTCCTTAATGTTAAATAACTCATTATTTATAGCTTATTTAAGTGACAATTCGGTTGCATGGTGTTAAGATATGATCCTTATGCGCTCTTACCTGGTTAGGAACACTACCCAATTGCAGAGCACGTTACTTACGTTTATCTAGTATGTACATGTGTGAGATGTACCGTTGAGAGATGATTTGAGTTTGAGTTTATTAAAGAAGAGTTTCAGTCATTGAGAGCATTTTGTTTTCCTCAGAGCGAGAGAGAGAGAGGAGAGAGAGAGAGAGAGAGCGCTGTGCATCTGACGTTCACCTGCTGTTATAATATAAATCCTTTTGATTTTTGTCAGCTTATAAAACCCACATAACTCCATTAATGAAGGATCAAACTGTCCAAGTTTGTGAAACTGTCCAAGTGAATGTTTAGCGGAAAAAAACCCTCACAGACTGAAGACGATGCAGATCGATCATCATCTTATCGTCAGGCTCAAAAACATCGCAGATAAACTATTAGCTGTGCCCATTTTACATCTTGAAATGTATTTTAGCGTGAGAAATCGGGTTTGTAGCGTGAGAGATCACTTAAATGCGTTGAATGTGTGAGAAACGGCAGCTGAGCTCTGTAGTTTCGCTCGTGAGTATGGATGCGGAAGCCAAAGGCATTGTGGGAAATGTAGTTTTTTCCCCCGTTTTCGTTACGACCGCGCTATGGCAGAGATGGGCGATGACGTCAGCGCGCAGTGCCGGCTGTACAAATATGGCCACGGCTTCGGCCTAGCTCCGGAGCTCTTACGCCTCTCATACGGCCGTGACCGGACTTCGCGGCGCTCTGCATTCGGTCTATAAGACGCACCAACTTTTCCCCCTCAGTTTTGGGGAAGAAAAAGTGCGTCTTATGAGCCGAAAAATACGGTACTCGGTTATGCATAAATAAACAGGTTTCCTTTCTGTTCATTACAATCCCGCTTCTTGAGTCTTTCATATTAAAAGGGTAATGTAACATGCGGGATGCGAGAAAATCAACTCAGTGACGCACAACACACTAACTCGAAATTTAGTTTGAAACCTTGACCATGAGTTGACTTCCTTTACAAAGCCAGACTGCTGTCAGTGAGTTCTTCTCTGGAGACTCCACACACTCTCGAATCTCCGAGATGGCAACAAGCCTCGATAAGACTCCCACTCAATCCTAACAATCACTCCATCAGTCCAAAACAATGAAGCAGATCCTAGCAGCCGATAAGGGATCCACCAACACATACACACATACTATACTCTATGCTCTTTTGTGGAAGATAATGTGTGATCTGAGATATTATCATCAAATAATATTTAGTGAGAAGATGGTTATGAAAGTGACAAAGACAAACTGAATATTTTCGGAAAAATAGCAAAAGCATTTTTATTAAGTTATTTTAACAAAACATCCATTGTCTTTAAATACGCCTTCCGGTACTGAAATCACTAGAAAACACTCTTCTTCGGCAACTATTAACTGTGAAGAATTACTTTGGAATGGGGATCGATGGTAATAAACGACAGATACAACCTCCTTGGTCGTTCAGAGACAGGTTGCTTTTAAAAAAAAAAATCAGATCCGCAACCACATAAGATCTCATTTGCAAAAAAAAAAAAAAAAAAATGTTAGTAAGCCGTTCAGAATGCCATGGCTAAATCAGATACAGGTTGCGTATGGGCAAAACAAATCTGCTTTGGGTCGCATTGAGCTGAACGCAGCCCAAGTGAATTTCTGCAATATTTTCACTCTATTTATTGAAGAATTTATCTAGCTATTGAAATCCAAAGTATGCATTTTTCTCTAAAACAGACATACATTTCAGACACCGTTCCAAAAGTCTTCAAAATTTCACATATTTTAGTTTAAGTTTTATTTTAATTTTAATATTACACCTTTTCTTGAGCAAAAGTTATCGTTTAGCTTACATATATCTTTTGTGGCCACATGACAATACATAAAATTGAATTTTTCAGTATTACATTTTATATCAGCAAGTACTATGTTGAAATAATGATTATTGTATGATTAATGTTGAAGCTGATTGACATGGCAGATGGAGCACAGCGACATGGAGCCAACTACTGCTTGGACATGTATTAGCCTCATGGATTGCTACAGTGTCCATCAAACCCATCCGTAACTGTGCAGCATCTAGAGAAAACACAACCTGACAGTAGTCATATGGGAATGGAGAGGGCTAGATCAGACAGCTGGTTCCATCTAGAGCCAAAAATAGCCTGCCAGTACTCAACACCGGATGTTTATGTAGCTTATGCCCAAAAAATTGGGAAAGGGGGTTAAACTGCTCAGATTCTTCACAATGGGGAGGAAAGAGTGAATAAGCGAGTGAACAAATGAAACAAATAAATCATCAAAAAAAAGAAATAAATCATGCAATATTTTATTAAAAGTGCCATTATTTAACTAAAATGTAAAAAATTTAATAAATGGAGACAAATAATATTTAGAGATTTAAATAAAAAATGGGCCAATTACGAAACATTTTGGTTATGTAAAAATAATTTATAATTATACCAATATTTAAATAATAAATGAGTTGTCCTGTGTTATCGAAGTTAGGTGGGGTGGGCAAATCCAATGCTTTTGAGGGATCCAACGCACATGCACTCAAGCTTATTTATTATAGAAAGAGCTTTTGTATATTTTATCGTGAATGATACCATTACCGTGAAATATAACAAATGTAAATATAAAAGTTACTCACCGGTAAAAGAGAACTAGTCGTGAAATTCCCTTATGTCCTGGTCAGAAAGTGCAGCAATAACCTCTACTTTATTAGGTACATGCCCTGCATCACAGTGTCCAGCTTCTCTCAACAACTCCCACAAGAACTCATCCTATTAGCCCACCTGACTTCAACTGCAAGTTGACAACTGTAATAAACCTATGAAACACTGCAACAAAATTCATTAATTTGTGGAATATTTACACATCCTTTTTACAGAAAGCAAATAAGTATTTATTTAATTAATGGCACATTGACTATTAAATGTTAATTCATTAATGGAACATTTTAAACATTTTTGCATGTTGCTTTTATTTAATTTCTTCACCATATTATAAGGTTAAGGAGCTTGAAATGAATATTCCTTGAACAGATCCATAAATTTGTTTCACCTAAAACATAATTAAACTGAAAAGTGAAGATAACATTGTACACTTTTGCAAAACACTGATTTTGAAGCAACTGTTTGCTAATCAAGCTTTAAAACACATTTAAAAAATTGCACAGCAAAGAGAGCACTCGCAGTTTTACAGAGATGAAAAACCCTAAATAATGGATAAATAAACCAAGACGGGCTGAAGCACATGATAAAAATAGAAAACTAATTGAAGCAAGAATTTAACCGAGCAAATAACATGACCATGGAATTCTCAATTTTTTCAACATGCTTCACTTGTTCACGTACTGAGAGAGCTCCACATTAAAAGATAATCCTCTGATATTACCATATTTATTAATCTCCAGGAGAATAAGCCAAGGAATTTAAGGGCTATGAAATAGTAAAAAGCAAATTTATTCATGCACAGAATGAATCCCTTATGTAAGATATGAAAGAAATGAAAAATCTAGCAGAAATCTTGGCAGGAGCTCAGCAGAACTCATAAAAATGAGATCCAGAGGCTGTTTATCTACAGAATAAAGTAGATTCAGCAGAGTGAGCATTCAGAACTGCATGAACGTCCATCTGAAAGTTCAATCACAGGCCAGCAGCCAATTAACCCTGTGCTCTTCACATGATACATGCTCTACTAAATCAACCTTTTAGTTCATCAGTCATTCTTACAATTGTGTGACTGATGCATTTCATTAATCCTTTTAAAGAGATTTTGTCATTTATCAGGCTTAAAGAAGGAAAATATTTGAGTTATCGCCAGAAGTTATACAGTAGTTGTCAAAAAAAGCCAACAATAATCCCAACAGAGGCCAAAAACTAAGGTGAGAACTTTTTTTATTGGCAATCATGATGTTCTAGAACCAAACTCTGCATTCTGTAATAACAAATGTGATCTGCTCTTCATCAAGGTAAAGGATACTGAAAAAATATAACAGTGCTTAAGTTTATGCAGATATTGATACGGAAACAGTAACAAAATCCAAACAGTTTAAGGACCAAACGAGTAGTTCCTCATCTATTCTTAAAATAATGTTTTAATTTACAAAAAATGTAAGCTATTGGAAGCATTCCCATTAAAGAATCCAATAAAAAAACAATCGTGCACATCATCATATCATTGGCTTTCCCTTTAAAACACAATAACATTATCAAAAGTTGCATTCCAAACAACCAGATGCATAAAAAATGTTGTAAATGTGCATTTAAAATTAAGCACACAACTAAGATGTATAAACTTTTTATCAGACAAGAAAAAATGTGGAAAACTACAGTGGAAATGCATCTACTGAAAAAATAATCAATGCATTGCAGTACAATGCATTTCTGTGTCTGAACTAGGGTGCAATGGGGCAGCACTGATGGACTAACCAAAAGAACAGATTACATTGCACAAGAGTTGAAATATTGTTTTGGTGTTTTGGAATAATCACCCTTCAGAACTGTCTTGACCGGCGACACTCCCAAAGAGCAGTCTCCCCCTCCGGAAGCAAGATGACTAGGCAGTTTTGCCTTTTGCCACATGTAGATGCAGGTAAGTTATATACAAAACAAAGGAATTCTCTAAAAACAGCAACTTACCATTTTTCTCTTGATATTTGGCGCCACTTTATCAGGAAGTGAAGATTTTGTTCTCTTAGACTCATCGCTTTATTTGCAAATATTTAATGCAATATTCCAGTTTTGTGCACACATTTTATTCACAAAATTTCACACTGCAAGAGTCTGAATCACCAAGAGCTCCAGATAATAAGCAAGTCAAATATCTCAAAGTCTTTACAGACCACGTCTTTGGTAGTTCACAATGGGTGTCACTCAAATGCACAAACAGTGATTTGCCGTGATTTCTCAAACCCTATTGGTGAAACGATGACCCTATTCTAAAATGCTGGTTAGATGGTGTGTTTATCTGATTCAAGGCTGAGCTTTATCCTCAACAAAAATGGCATCTTGTAGAGAAACTCACATCCTACACAGTTTCTCACCCTGACAAACAGTTTCCACTTCTCGCAGTGGTAACGACAGGTGAAGTCTGCAGCACTATCTTTACAAATGCTAACACTTCCAGGGGCAAAGATATCTGATAAACTGTTATGATCAGGAACCTGTATTCCAGTAAATCAAAAGAAGCTGAAAAGAGAAGCATCTCCAAGCTTGGGGAGTTTAAGAAAGCCATGTTAACATTTTTAAAACTCACGATTCTTGAAGGTCAATTTAACCTAGCATGCGGTGCACATAAGAACCACAGCACTATAGATCCATCTGCTCCTTGACGACGCTCTTAGTACATCTTCAGCAAAAAGAAAAAAAATATATTTTTTTTCCACCCAAGATCCCATTTTTTCAGTATTCTTAACTTTATCTCTAATAATATTCATAAAGTATATGTTTTACCTGTGTGTGCATCTTTGCATTGTGTGAATCAGGAAATATTAGTATGACTAGACAATGATGTGTTTGTCCCCTCAGTGTTATTGCTAGTTTGTTCCTGCGGCAGCTTTCAGAGATCTTGCTAAAACTCATAATTGTGATTTCAAAACGCTGATATTTGAGAAAAGGCTGTTCAAATGACTGAGATCATTTAAGCAATATAATGATTTTCATTGTGGTTGTGATTCTAACCAAGGTAAAGTTCATTCATTAACCTTAACTCACTGAGAGGGAAAGCCGTGCCTGAGAGAAAGGTTGCCAGATGTCCAGTAATACACCAGGTCAGCATGGTACTAGTTAAACTTTGTTTGTGAGCATTTACAACTACTTTTTATTATGTTTCATTCAGACTTTGTGTTTTTTTTTATTTGTTGATAACTGATGGTAAATAACATAACAAAAAGGTTCACAAACTGCTGAGATTATTCCAAAGTAAAAGACAAATTATCTGACAGTGATTCCGTTTGATAAAAAGATTCACTCAAATTAAACCAAATTGTTTTTCTTAAGAAACCCATATGAAAACCCACAAGATAACAAAATGTTATAATCATGTGTTTTTGTAATATGTTCGTAATGGAAATTTATAGTTGTTCTAAAAATATTGGAGAATAGTGTTTTGTGAGAATAATGTGAAATAACAATCTGTCTGCTTTGTGAAATAATTAAAGATTTTTATCTTTATTTAAACAGACCTATAAATTATACACTGCTTAGAGCTGTGAAAATGTTAAAAATCTTAAAACTAGATGGTTAAAATGTAGTAATGAACCGTGTTTATTACAATAAACACCTTTATAACTATCCGTAAAATTTACAGTATATCAGATGGAATCATAGCACATTTTTTTACGGTAAATCTTTGGAAAACACAGTTGCCGGTATTTTACTGTAAAAAGGATTTTTTTCCCAGTGCAAAAGCATGGCGGCTGTATTCATTAAAAAAAAAAATTGCTGTATTCATTTGTGTCTAGTTCGGATCAGAGTTCGACCATGTTCTCACCACATACAAACAGATTGCGTTCATTTGGAACCGTTCCTTGACCACCTACTTGAGCATTTCTAGTCCTATTGTTGCTTTCTCACCTGCCCAAACTAAAAGAGTAAACGAATTCTAGTTTGAATTAATCAAACTATTGAGTTGTGAAAGCACCCTTAGAAAGTGTGAATTTTTTAGTGCCAAATTTTGTAGCCAGGCAGTGCACAAGATTACCTTGGGCTTACACGATATCAGAAAAAAAGTAACAAACCGAACAAAACAAAGTCCAGTGTTTGAATATCAATGAGCTACACAAAGATTTATAGGATGAGCAACAATGCCTTAATAAGTGAAAATAACATTATTATTTGTGAAACATATAATATATTTACGTTAATATATATTAAACATATAAACATATTACGTTATAATATAAACATATATTTTTCCAGAGCTCTATAGTATAAACTCATGTCAGAATTGCAGTTGTTTTATTAATAGTTAATTAATTTTCAGTAAAAGGCAGAAAAAAAACATTGTCTCAAAAGCCTAATTGAAACATGTCAGCATTCATGAGACAGGAAATTCCAGCAAAGCTCTAACTGAGGTTGATGCAGAGTTCAAGGAGTTCTGAAAACAGAAACAAAAAACTTGTGTTGTTTCTTTAACTTCAGTCAATCCTTAGTAAACAAATAAAGTGATTCTGGCTCTTGAGATCTTTAAAAAAGTAAACGTTATTCAGCAGTTCAGTGTTTTTTGAACATAGAGTATGTATTTAACCATGTTTTTCTCTGATGGTTCTTTGGTTTCTACATGTAATTCAAAAACAATTTATGGGGGTGTTTCGAAAAAATGTGTCATCACTAACCGCAAATATTTCACTTAATGATAAAACAAATATGAAACACTCCTAATTATAGACAACTAAAATGAGTGGCACATGTCAGGCAACTACTTTCACTACAAAATAAATGTATGAGTAAATCAAGTTTGTAAGTCTTTACAATAAAAAAAATGTAAGAAAACATCTAATTTGTGGAATCCATAGCACAAAAGCTTCAGGTTCAGACCACCAGCTGGACATGAAGGTGTGTGTTCTGAACAGATTTCCTATTTGAGATTCATGGAGTCTAAATTTAGCTGCTGGCTGTAGTTCAGAGAGAAGTTAATGCTCAACACATGTGCAAACAAAGCCCGGACAAAATACTGAAGAGCACCTGCTTGACAAGCAAGCCGCAGGACACAGTTGTAAGAGCTAAATGACAGTTTGCAGTGAAGGAGGAGAAATAAATGTGAGTGAATGAAAGAGATTAAAACCAGTTTCTGTAAAAACACCCCAGGCTTATCTATTGCATAACCGTGTCATTTGATACCATTCAGGATGTCTAGCTGCAGCAGCTAATCAAATTTAAATCAACTCTGACTTCAGTGAAACCAATGACTGGCATCTTGACACCTTAAGGACACATGAAACAAACATTAATGTGTTTCACTTTTCTTAATCATAAAGTATAATAATGTGTTTTTATCGGGATGCAGGCCACATTAGATACCACCTTATTAGCCTTCAGAACAGCCTGAATCCTTTGTAGCATAGCTTCAGCAAGGTTCTGCAAACAATCCTCAGAGAGTTTGGTCCATATTGACCGCTGTCACTGTACTCAAGATGATTTGTGCTTTACGACATGGCGAGTTATCATGCTGGAAGTAGGGCTGAAACAATTAGTCGACATTGTCGACAATGTCGACAATAAAACATTGTCGACAAATATTTGTGTTGTCGAGTAATCGTTTGATGTCATGTGACCTAATGTAAGGGTCACGTGTCGCGATTTGAGCGCTAAGGCGCTGTAGCGCTAGAGTGTGATGCAGCCCTCACGAATGCTACTGCGGTAGAAGAAAACTCAGCACGAATTATGATTGAGTGCAAACGAATCCGAACGAGTAAGGTGTGGGAAAGTTTTACTAAACTTAACCAAAAATGCCGTCGTGTGCAATACATGTGAGGCAGAACTTGCTTTTCACGGAAGCACAACGTGCATGTTGGAGCACTTAAAGAGGAAGCATCCTAGTGTTGTGCCATATTTCGGCTCGTCTCTGCGTGAACGCGCATTCAATCACATGATTACACAGACTAAGCAGATGAGATGTAATTCAAATAAAATGTTTACTCGTGAAGACGTTTTGATTTATATTTTGCTTATATGCCGCGTAGGTGTCAAATTTACTTAACCTCTTAAGCCCTGAGGCCTATTTTCCGAAAATCCCATACTTTTACTTTTTAAGGCATTTCTCAGCTTTTACAAGGCCTAAACTGCAAATCTTGGTATCAAAATGAAGATAGGTTCTTGGGGAGTGGTGTGGATGAGTTAATTTGACAGTCAAGAACACTGGGTAAGAGTAATTGATGTTGGAATGGACAAAAAATGAACTCCACCTAAAAAAACCACATGTTTCCTCCAATATCTCCTTATTTTACTTATAACGAAGCAAATAAACACAATCAATTGTAACCACTACATGTCAAGGACATCTGTAGCAAGTTTGGTGTCCATACTACTAATATTCTGTACAGGTTTTGATTGAACAAAGTTCAGGCATAATCCATGTTGGCACAGTTTGGCACAATAATTGAAATATGGAAAAAATCTTGTCCAAAGCTTCAGCTACGTTCATAGTCTTATTTTCTTGCTTACGGGACATGATTTTAGCAAAAAAAACTCCTAAAGAAACGCTGTAAAAGGGGGTGGAAGCTCATTTACCCCATCTTGCTGCGCTTTTGGGAACCTTTCATTCACAAACGCTTTCGACGTTCGAGCTTCTGCGTGTCCCTACCCCCCGACCATCTGTCCAATCCAGGAACTCTATATATCGTTCAAAAGCTTTGAATCTGTAGAAGCCAATGAGCTCAACCATTTTGAGACTGACGGGATCGCCGACAAATCACACGACGCGCAGCGTGGAGAAACCACCTCTTACGCACGGGGAGTCATTCCATATTTGGTGATGTTATGAGACCACGGAGCAACAGAAAAGATCCAAAATGTAGTTTCCACGAAGCTATCGACCGGACATAACAACAAACTGACTTGTATCGCTATGGAAATAACTTTATGTTGAAAAAACGGCAAAGGTAAGACAAGATTTACATGCTTGCTTGGTTTTTGCTGGCGTTTTTCAGGGAACTTTCGCTCCCTGCTCTGAAATACTTCATGCAATGTAAATGAGTTGCATATCGCTGGATTCTGCTGTTGTTAGCTTTCATTTGATGCCATGGTTTTGGTGTTTCAGTTTATATTGTGGATACATATCGCACATAAACAAAAACTTGGTCATGAATTATAATCCGGCTATGTTGTTGTTTATTTGCATGGCGTGCGAGCTGTGGTTGAACGCATCTAATTCAATTTCATAACGGATATGAAATTGAATTAGATACGTTTTTAGAAGAGTTTCCGCTGAACACAACAGTGTGGGTTAATATGTCTGGGTTATTCTCAGGGTTAGTGAGCTATGAGTGAAAATGTAACGCACAAGGGGGCAAGTCCCCGGTACCAGGGACTCTCGGGCTTAAGAGGTTAAATAAATATTGTTTAAAAAGTTTAAAAGAATGCAATCGCCTAAGCAAGTTGCTTACAGCAGTGAATATTGTAATAATTTATGAAAGTACAGCATTATACAAACTTTAGATGTTTATATTTGATTTGCGTATTCATTAGAATAATCAACATTTAACGTAAAAAGAAGGATTAAACAAAGTAAAAAATCGTTGGTATAAAATAAAAAGCTATATAGATCCATTCACATTATGGGGAAAAAAAACTTGTTCCACAATGGGTAAAATTCATGTTAATAGCTTTAAGAGTCAAAACTACAAATAAAATGAGACACACACCAAAGCATTTCTTTCTCACACCATTCATTATTTTATGCTGATTCTAAAATTATCTTCATTTGTTTTTTACATTTTGAAATGTTGCCAGATTTTCTAAGAATTATTAGATTATCATCCTTCAAATATCTAGTTTCATAACTGTGTATTTCCCTGGGATATTACTTTTGATGAACTAAAACAAGTGGCAAACCAACAATTATTAATGCTGCTGTCAAGATATGTTCACATTCAACTTTCTTTATGTCCATAATGCAGCTGATTATTTATTTTTTTTCTATTGAATTAGAACAAAACATGTAAACAATGCTTAGAGACCATTTGTGTGTAATTTGAGTGTAACAAAATCAGAAAACTTAAAGAGAATGTTTAGTTGGCTCAAAGTTCATTAGAACAACTATTTCAAAAGCTGAAGTGATTTTCTTATTTTATTTATTAGTTACAATATTTGTAACTCATTATTTTAACTAGTTGAAAAAGCAGAATAATCGCTCAAAGGCTACTAATTAATCATTGAGATAATCAATGACTAATCGATTAATCGGTCTAATAATCGATAGATTAATCGATTACCAAAATAATCGTTTCCTAGCTGGAAGTTGCCATCAGAAGACAGTGGACACTATGCTGAATTGGTACTAATTAACCCAAAGTACAAATATCCCTCACACCATTAAACCACCACCAGCCTGAACCATTGATGGCAGGATGTAGCCATGCTTTCATGTTGTTGATGCCAATCTCTGCCAACTACAAATTGAATTCGAGACTCATCAGAGCAGGCAATGTTTTTCCAATCTTCTATTTTCCAATTTTGGTAAACCTGTGCAAATTGTAGCCTCAGTTTCCTGTTCTAAGCTGAGAGTAGTGGCGCCCAGTGTGGTCTGCTGCTGCTGTAGCTCATACGCCTCAAGCTTTTACGTGTTGTGAATTCAGAAATGCCCTTCTGCAGACTTCTATTTTAACAAGTGGTTATTTGAAATACCGTGGCTTTGCAGCTAGAATAAGGCATTTCTCCTCTAACTTCTGAAAAAAACAAGGGATTTGTGCCCGTATAAATGCCGCTGTAAATACTCCGACCAGACCATCTGGCACCAAATAAAAAAAAAAAAAAAAAAAAATCATAGGCTGATTAGAAATGAATGTTAAGGAGCAATTGGAGAGATGTACCTAATAAAGTGGCCCATGGGTGTATAATTGACATTTGACAATTGCACTTTTTTTAAGCAAAAAACAAATGACACAAAAACCGCCTAGCACTAGATGCCACTGTTTAAATCAAAGTATAAAAAAGGTCTGTCCAAAAAAAAAACTTTTCAAAAGGTAGAGGACAGATATTTAAATGGCCTCTGTCCATCCTCAGTAAACAAATGATGCATTGCTCTAGAAATCGTTGAATTAGGAAATGTAAAAGCAATTCAACGTTCTCTTTTTGAAACAATGAGAATGCATTTGGGCCAATCTAGCCACAGGGGTTTCAAGCCAGTGACTTCTGTGCCAGTCCCAAGCCCGGATAAATGGAGAGGGTTGCGTCAGGAAGGGCATCGGGCGTAAAACATGCCAAAAACCAAACATGCGAGTCATCAAATCGATTTTCATACCGGATCGGTCGAGGCCCGGGTTAACAACGACCGCCTCTGGTGCTGTTGACTTACAGGGTGCCGGTGGAAATTGGACTACTGTTGGTCGAGGAAGGAGAGGAGGGAGAAGGATTCGTCGACAGAAAGAGAAGAGGAAAGGCAGGAGTATAGATCTGAGAATAGGGACTCTTAACGTTGGTACAATGACAGGAAAAGGTAGAGAGCTGGCGGACATGATGGAGAGAAGGAAGGTAGATATTCTGTGTGTGCAGGAGACCAGGTGGAAGGGTAGCAAAGCGCGTAGTATTGGAGGGGGATACAAACTGCTTTACTATGGTGTGGATAGGAAGAGAAATGGGGTAGGAGTGATCCTGAAGGAGGAGTTTGTAAGGCATGTTTTATAGGTGAAAAGATTGTCAGACAGGGTGATCAGTTTGAAGTTAGAAATTGAAGGGGTGATGTTGAATGTATTGAGTAGTTATGCTCCACAATTAGGCTGTAAGATGGAATTTTCTATTTTCTGAAAATCCTATACCTTCACTTTATAAGGCATTTCACAGCTTTTACAAGGTCTAAACTGCAAATTATGGTATCAAAATGAAGTTAATTTGACACTGAATAAGAGTAAATGATGTTGAATTGGCCAAAAAATGAACTCCGCCTAAAAAAAACCCCACATGTTTCCTCTAATATCCCCTTATTTTACTTGTAAACAAGCAAATAAACACAATCAATTGTGACTACTACAATAAAATCATATTCTGTACAGGTTTTGATTGATCAAAGTTCAGGAGTAATTCATTTTGGCACAGTTTGGCACAATAATTGAAATATGGAAAAGATCTTGTCCAAAGCTTCAGCTATGCTCATGGTCTTCTTTTCTTGCTTACGGGACATGATTTCAGCAAAAAAAAAAAAAAAAAAACTCGTAAAGAAACGCTGTAAAAGGGGGGTTGATGCCCCTTTACACTGTCTCCATGCGCCATGCATAAGCTCCTATTTATACCGCTTCCAATCTTGAAACTTCCCCGTGTGCCCACCCCTCGACCGTCTGTCCAATCCGGGAGCTCTATGCCTCGTTGGAAAGCTTTGAATCTGTAGAATCCAATGATATCCCCCCTTTTTAGATGGACAGGATCCCCGACGAATCACAGTACACGGAGCGTGGAGAGGACTGCTTTTATGCACAGGGTGTATTTCCATATTTGGTCATGTTATTCAGGCACAGAGCTACGGAAAAGAGCCAAAATGGAGTTTCCACAAAGCTATAGACCAGAAAAAACAATAAAGGATTTTTATCGCTATGGAAATAACTTTTGTTGAAAATAGCTAAGACAAGGTAAAACAAGATTACACGCTTGATTTGTTTCTGCTGGGTTTTTTTTCCGGGAACTTTTGCTCCCTGCTCTGAAATACTTACGTGCAATGTAAATGAGTTGCATAGCGCTGGATTCTGCTTTTGCTAGCTTTCAATTAATGCCGTGTTTTTAGGGCTGGGCGATATATCGATATTAAAAATATATCGATATATTTTTAAACGAGATATGAAATTTGACCATATCGCATATATCGATATAGGCTGCGTAGTTCAAACTGCGCTGTGAGCCTTGCTCCAGCAAACTGCTTTAACCCGGAGCTCTCAGCACTACTTCGCGCGCCCCTGGCCACGCCCCTCCTCTTTCAGGCACAGAGAGGGGAGGGGGCTGGACTCTGGAGCAGACAATCCGCCGGCACTCTTCAACAAACATGGAGGAAGCAACAACATCTGCTGAGCATGCAATGGAGAAATTAGTTGGTAAACAAAAAAGTAGCGGCTCAGTAATATGGAGATGGTTCGGATTCAAAGTTTCTGATGAGAAACAAAACCATGTCATATGTAGGGAGTGCCATAAAGAAGTTACAGCCAGGGGTGGAAGCACTACAAATCTTTTTCACCATCTAAAACAGTGGCACAAACAGCAGTATGAAGAGTGTGTGAAACTGCGCGCTGCCGAGGCCCCAGCTGCAAGCCAACCGCAACCCGCAAAAGCTCCAGCCCCGACACAAAGCTCCCTTCAAGCTTCATTTTCCCGCGGTGTACCGTTGTTGTGCCATATTTCGACTCCCCGGCAGATTCCGACTCCCCTCTTGCGTGAACGCGCATTCAATCACGTGATTACACAGACTAAGCCAATGAGAGTTCACATAAAATGTTTACTCGTGAAAAAGTTTTAATTTTTATTTTGCTTATATGCCGCGTAGATGTCAAATTTACTTGTAACACATTGTAAAACTATAAATATTATATATTTAAAAAGTTTAAAAGAATGCAATCGCCTAAGTTGCTTACAGCATTGAATATTTTAATAATTTATGAATGTACAGCATTATACAAACTTTAGATTTTTATATTTTATTTGCGTATTCAAATATATTTATATTTTATTCCCAAAAACAAGGGAACAGCTGAGTATTGTTTCATCCGTCCAGTTTAAATAAAACTACTTGTGAAATGTCATATTTGGGTTTGACTGTGACTAAACAATTGCTCTCACTTTTTGATAAAAATATCGGGATATATATCGTATATCGATATTCAGCCTAAATATATCGGGATATGACTTTTGGTCCATATCGCCCAGCCCAACGTGTTTTTGGTGTTTGCGTTTATATTGTGGATGAATATTCTACAGAAACAAAAACTTGGTCATGAATTATACTCCGGACATGTTGTTGTTTATTTGCATGGCGTTAGAGCTGTGGCTGGCGGATATAAAATTGAATTGGATACTTTTTTAGAGGAGTTTCCGCTGAGCACAACGGTATGTAATATGTGTGGGTGACTCTCAGGGTTAGTAAGCTATGAGCGGAAATGTATGGCAAAAGGGGGCAAGGCCCCCATACCGGGGACTCTCGGGCTTAAGAGGTTAATGTAATCTAAAAAAAAACACATTTTAAAAGTAGACATTTATTTAATTGTTTTTAGACTACCTCACCACATGCCCTAAAACTATTGGCATATAACATGCCTATAGTTACTCACAGATAGATGAGTGGTAATAGATGACCAATTCACATTACTACTTTTTGAGTCATTGAAATAAGCTATTTCTGAGAAGGATGTCATGTTTATATCAGCTACTCAAGCGATGGAGGAAAATACAAATTAGACAAATTACTTCTCTGAGAGAATGAGAGAGATCTGGTTCACACAGAAGAGGCTGCTTACAGAACATTGATGGAGTAGTTCTTTCTCCAGCAGAACTGGAGTTAGCATGTAAAGCAGCTTCTAGTTACTAGTCTGATTTAGTTTTAAAGTGATTATTGTCCCTTTGCATTGTTTACGAAATTCATGTCATGGTGTTACTCGTAGTACTGAGTGGATCTAAACCCTTTGGTGCTGAACCCCACTCGATCTGCAACATTACATAATTTAAAAACTACACATACTTGTTCAAATATGTCTGTTCTGAAGATTTTTGTGCACACACACACACACGCACACACACACACACACACACACACACACCATGGTTATTCTCATTTAAATATTAACTAAAGCACAGCAATCAAACCAATAGTGAAGTCACATGCTGATAAATTGAAGAGATTCATTGTTAACGTTTGCTATCTTCGATTATCAACAATGTTGATGGTCAGTTGTTGCAGCTCTAGGTTTCAGCTAAACATCCACCATTATCATCACAACTCAATGCAATGTCCATAAAGCATGAACCCTGAACTATATCAGATTGTAACTATGAACACAAGAACCGTCTACTTATGAATAAACAACACCAATAAACAAAGTTTGAGTACAGTGGAAGCTCGAGATAAGAAATAAATCCGTTCCAGGGTGGCTTTCGTATCTCAAACAATTTGCAGCTACAGAAAAGCACTTAACACTTTAGAAATGTTATTTCTTTTAGGACACCTTGACTCTAACTTTTGTTATAGTACATTATTGGTCTATGCATATCTTCACAAAATGTTTCGTTTGATTAAAACTAATTTAACGTGTTTTTGGTGTGATGATCTAAGATTCAGCAACCTTTATCATTGTCTGTCAGTGAGAGTGGAGCGCCAGGACCAGTCAGACTTAACAAGTGGATAGGAAAGCAGAACTGTGTGTTTTTCGTATGTTGGAATTTTTTCATATCTCGAAAAATATTTCCCGAGAGACCTTTCGTAACTCGAAGTATTTGTATCTCGAGGTACCACTGTATTGTCTTCGAAGATAAACGTCTATGCTAAACATTGCCATATAGACTATTTTGTGAATGAAGGGAAATACAATGCAGAATTCAGAATTCAAAGAGGTAAATGTCACATATCTGATCCTTACAACACTGGTATTCTGAAAAAATATATATGATGCGAGTTCATAACGCAGCAGGGGCAAAAGTAATAGCTAAAGTCTGGCACCCTACTGAAGAGGAATGTGGTACAGCAAAGAATTTACATGCAAAACATAACTCATACAAGTGACTTAATACAACATTATTAAATATCCGAATTGCATTTGCACTAAAAGTTAACGCAGCGTGTTCCTGAAAGCCATAAAGATCAATGTCACATACCAAAGCTTCAAACATGTTTATACATATTATGACCCTTTCATTGAGATCACTACATCAATGCCAGATCACTATGGTTTCTTTTCTATGTCTAAATTCCAGCAAAATCCCATTCATAAGAGCAATTTTGATGCTTCACAAAATTCTGGTTGGGTAATAGACTTCATAAACAAAATAAATATATGCCTGAACCATACAAGTACAGAACCTCTCATATTTTAATTCCAGTAGCTTCAACTATTGAATGGCGTCATTGACTTACTCTTTGCAGGCATTGGAGACGTGAGCAGGTACAGTGTATTTGCAGTCCATGATCATCGTGAGGGTCTCGCTGTCGTTGGCCTCCTGGAAGGGAGGCTGACCACACACCAACATGAAGAGGATAACCCCCAGACTCCATATATCTGCACGGAGGAAGAGATTTCCATAAGTCTTTTAAAAAAATTTCTTCTAAAAATCAAGAGCAAACTCAGCTCAAAAAGGTAATCCATGGCCAAATTCAGTGGTTGATACCTGGTCAGCTTCAAGTGAAAGTGAATGACTTTGCTCCAAACAACACATAACTTCCATGAGAAACAATCATTTGACAAAAGAACAACATCTGGCACTTTATTTGTGTTCAGCAGTGTTTTATGCTCTTCAATAAATCAGACACATGCACTCATCCATATCCGGACCGAGGTCAGCCATTGGGTGCTACCTGATTAAACAATAAGACGCAAAGTAAACAGCAATGACACTATAACAGCTTTGAAGTAGCCAAAAGGGAGATTTGGATTCAGAAATAAGCAACCCTTTGCAGCTACAACTCTTCAGGGATGGCTTTGCTAAAAGTTAAAGAGTGCCCTGTAATCCCATTTTCATATGCCCTGATCTGATCATGTGCTAGGAAATCGGGTGCAATCATATGGTCTCGATCAAAATCAGATATCACTTCCAGATCAGGACTCGGATATATTATGTAGTGATGTACGAAATTGGGACAGTCCTAAAGACTGACAAGCTTCTTTGACAACCTGTTTTAGCACAAACTGGTTTATCGAAGAGTCAAAACTAGCAGAACCATACTCGGTGCGGTTGCAACCACAACAAAGTTTAGTCATAAAACATGAATGTTTGTCCCGATGACGCCACTGCACTCTGAGCCAACTGGAGCGCACTGCTCCCAAAAGAGTCACTACACTATGTATATACACTGTTGCCTACTAGACATTTATCAGACCTCCTGGAGACTTTTAAAAAATGTAGTGACAAATGTAGAGACTATTGCAGGTGTTTCTGGTGACTTTTAGTGACCTTGTTTGTTCTGGCTGACCGGCCTTGTATCCGGACATCAAAGCAAAAACCCTGAAATGAGATCATTGCTTTAGCAGAGCACTGAGCCATCATGCAGCCTTCTGTTCTCAAGAACAGAAATTTTTTTGAGATTTATAATGAAGCTCAACATATTTTCACAAGAGTAGCATCCTGTGTGTGTGTGCGTGCGTGCGTTATTCCCCCCTCACGAAGCATCCATCAAGTTTTCATACAATACAAAGTAATCCAGCTTTTCTCACACTTTAAACGTAGTTTTTATTTCGTGACACAGAAAACTAAAATAAAAATGCAGTGATGTGTCTAATTTGAAAAACAAAGCAGTGACACCAACCACAGAACTTGACTACTAGGGCTGGGTGGTATGAGAAAATTTCTATTTCACAGTATGAGAAATTTTATTTCACGATAACGTTATCCTTCGCGATTTAATTTTTTTTAAATAGATAGTTATACCAGAAAATATATATACCGTCATACCACCAGGTGATGACAATGACCAACTCTACCTCTAAAACTTAAAAAAAAAAGTGTTTATTCACCAAAGAGCTAATTTGAAGGTCACATGGAGTGTGAATGTCTGTAGTGATTAAACGCAGAAAGATGAGGTCACAATCTGGGCGTGTGCAGCGGAATAGAACAGAGGAAAAGGACTGTGGTTGAGCTTGTTAGCAAACATTAAATTAATTTAGCTGCGTGGGTGGCCACAGACTATGAATGGTTGATTCGTCTCATCCAAAACCTGCCCCATGAGCCCTCATCATTAAATCACTTGGGAAGCAATTAACAACCGCTACAGACATTGTCAAACCCGAACCATCCAGCAATAGAAACCCCTCATCATGAGCAGTCTGCATCGACACGCTCTGCTTAATTTCTCATCCTAGAATTCAAGTACAGCTGTAACCGAAATGAAAGAGTAAGTGTGAGCAAAACTTTCATTATCCTTCTACTCTCTGGGGAAGCAATCACAGCTACGCCAACAGCTTCCAGTGGGAAGAAGCAAACCACGTTAAGCTTCTCATTTCAAGAAACCGACAACACATTTGAGAAAATGGAAGAGGCATGATTTCTTGTTCCAACTTCCACAGATGACAGGGCTGCATTTCTTGGAGTTAATGGGAGATCTTTAGTCTGATAATGGCTCCTCGGAGAGTTCCAGTCTGCTGTGGAGTGTGCAGATGTACACCTGAGGCACTAACCAGACATCGTTATGCATCATGCTAGTGACTCTGGACTATGCTTTGTCCCTGCTGGGACTATTGGGCTGTAATGACCTGTTCCCCCACAGGCTGTGGGTTTTGCTCTGACCGCTGACAGCCAGATGGATCTGAAACAAATGTAGCCCAGCAAGAGTTCATAGTGAAGCCAGAGTCCCTGCAGCAAGTCAAACTCTCACATTCACACAAGGAAAAAAACACAGCATGATGGCAAATCGTCTGCCATGATATACTAGGATACGTTACCATTTCTGAGGTTGCAGGTTTTCTAAACTGCTTTTTTTCCATTGGGTTCTAGTAATAGCACAATGCATCTTGGTCTGGCTCAGCTCTACTAACCACGGACATTTCATTCCACCAAGTCATTCGAGTTCAGTGAAAGAAATGTGCAACTCCTCCATAAAAAGCAACACTGACACCTGTTTCACACTGCATGTGTGTCTGTAACATCTCCCTGGCGTTTGCATTCCATCTGCGGATCGATGCAGCACGTAGCCAGTTTGCTTCATACAGCAGACGTTTGTAGTACGCATGTCAACGGAGTGTAGATCATCTGTTACATTTGCCATAGTTATATGAATGTATGTGTATGAATAACATTTAAACACTAAAACAAACTGTATTCGGTAACTTCTGTTGTAACATTTAAACTTTGAGTTACGTAACAGATAAAAACATGCAAACTACGTGTCTTCAGCACCAAGCGTCCAAGATTCCAAGCTTTGTACTCGACAAACAGCTTTGTTGCAGGAGAGGAATCACACAACAAGGTTTTCGACAGAAAAGTGCCCCGGAGGGTGGATTTATTGGGAGTGAAGTTTGAAGTGCTCGTGGGTGGTGCAGTCTTTAGGTGCTCGGTGCTCGTGTCCTCTTCCCTTGTGGTGCTCTTCCCAGTCCCAGGTGTGCTCTCGTGTTCGGTGCCCAGCTGAAACGGTGCGGTAGGGGATAATGCCGTCTTCGGGTCGTCACGGGCTGTCTGGAGGTAGAGAGAGAGAGAGGAGTTAGCCACAGCACTCTTCGGAGGTTCTGCTCCCCGTAGAAGCTCCGTCTCTCTCTTTTATGCTGCCGCGCTGATGAGGCGCGGCTGTTCCCGATTCGCCCTTGATGGTGGGCGCCAGGTGTTCGGGATCTATGCCAGGACCGCGCTGATTGGGATGGACTCCCGTCACACTCCCCCCCCCAAGCGTTGTCCTGGTGGGTCCTGAAATTCATCACAGAACGGTTGGGTATTAAGGGTGGGTGGGGAGTGACCCCTGACAAACCTGCGTAGCCGGCCCAGATCCGGGATAGGCCATCGGCGTTGCCGTTGTCGGCCCCGGCCCGATGACGGACTTCAAAATGGAAGTCCTGGAGCGCGAGGAACCAGCGGGTCACCCGAGCGTTGGTGTCTTTCGCTCTGGCCATCCATTGCAGTGGGGCGTGGTCCGTCAGGAGGGTGAACCGCCGGCCCAGGAGATAGTATTTTAGCTCCAGGACTGCCCACTTGACGGCCAGGGCCTCCTTCTCGACGGCCGCATACCGGGTCTCGGCCGGGTTCAGCTTCCTGCTGATAAAAATCACAGGGTGTTCCTCACCTTCCTGTACTTGGGACAGGACGGCTCCCAACCCTGTGTCGGAGGCGTCAGTTTGTAGCAGGAAGGGGCAGTTAAAGTCAGGCGCTCGGAGTACCGGTTCCGTGGTGAGCGCCTGCTTTATGCTCCGGAACGTCCCCTCCAGTTCCGGAGTCCACTCAATCTTCTCCGGCTGCCCCTTCCTGGTCAGGTTTGTCAGGGGGGTGGCTAAAGAGGAGAAGTTGGGGATGAAGCATCTGTAATACCCCGCCAACCCCAGGAAGGCTCGTACCTGGGTCTTTGTGGTGGGGCGAGGTGCCTCTTGGATGGCCTGGACCTTCTTATCCTGGGGGCGGATCATGCCACGCCCCACACGGAATCCCAGGTACGACGCATCGGCTTTGGCCAGGTGACATTTGCGGGGGTTGACGGTTAGCCCGGCTCTCCGGAGCTCCGTGAGCACCCTCCGCAGACGGTCCAGGTGGTCGTCCCATGCCTCCGAGTGGATGACCACATCATCCAGATAGGCTGCGGCGTAGGGCTGGTGTGGGCGGAGCAGGATGTCCATCATCCTCTGGAATGTGGGCGGGGCTCCGTGAAGGCCGAACGGGAGACGACGGTACTGCCAGTGGCCAGATGGTGTGGAGAAGGCGGTCTTGGGCCGGTCTTCTGCGGCCACTGGCACCTGCCAGTAGCCCTTTGTGAGGTCGAGGGTCGATATATAACGGGCCCGTCCTAGGCGATCCAGGAGCTCATCCACTCGGGGCATGGGGTAGCTATCGAACTCTGAGACTTCGTTTAGCCATCGGAAGTCGTTGCAAAAGCGGAGGGTGCCGTCGGGTTTAGGAACCATCACGATGGGGCTGGACCACGGGCTCCGGGATGGCTCTATTATCCCCAACTTAAGCATTTGCTGGATTTCCTCCTCTATAGCCTGCCGACGGGCTTCCGGTACTCTGTAGGGCCGCTGCCGGACGATAACTCCTGGTTGGGTCCTGATGTGATGTTCGACAACGTTGGTCTGCCCTGGCTGATCGGAGAACACATCCTGGAACTGACTGACCAGGTGCTGCAGCTCCTTCTTCTGGGCAGCCGAGAGGTCTTCGCTGGAGTCCACCACCACCGGGGAACAGGAGGCGAGTGCGGCCAGTTGGTCTCTGGTCCCCACCCACTTCTTCAGGAGGTTGATGTGGTAAAGTTTCTCCGGCTGTCTTCTCCCGGGCTGTCGAACTTTATAGTTGACCTCACCGACTTTGGATGTGATGGTGTATGGCCCCTGCCACTTGGCCAGAAACTTGCAGGCTGAGGTGGGGACCAGGACCATCACTCGATCTCCCGGCTGGAACTCCCGGGGTTGGGCTGCCCTGTTGAAGTGCCGTTGTTGGGCTTGCTGCGCCTGGACCAGATGTTCCCGGACTAACGGCATGACCCGCTCGATGTTCTGACGCATCTGGGTCACGTGTTCGACCACAGAGCGGAGCGCTACCGGCTGCTGCTCCCACGCATCTCGGGCGACATCCAGGAGCCCCCTAGGCTGACGGCCGAACAGCAGCTCGAAGGGCGTGAATCCTGTGGAGGCTTGGGGTACCTCTCGGATCCCGAAGAGGACATAGGGGATCATCCGATCCCAGTCACGCCTGTCTTCAGCAGCCACCTTCTTTAACATCGCCTTCAGGGTCTGGTTAAATCTCTCGACTAGGCCGTCAGTCTGGGGGTGGTAGACGGACGTGCGGAGCTGTTCGACCTTTAGCAGCCGGCAGAGGTCAGCCATCAGCCGGGACATGAAGGGGGTTCCCTGGTCAGTCAGGATCTGGCTGGGGATGCCCACCCGGCTAAACATCAGGAACAGCTCGTGGGCGATGTTTTTCGCGGTGGCTTTGCGTAGGGGCACGGCTTCCGGGTACCGGGTGGCGTAGTCCACGACGACCAGGATGTGCTCATGGCCTCGGGCAGACTTCGGCAACGGCCCCACTAAGTCCATCCCAATCCGTTCAAAGGGCACCCCGATGATGGGGAGTGGGATCAGCGGACTGGGGGGAGGCGTACGTGGCGACGTCTTTTGGCACGTGGGGCAGGCCCGGCAGAAAGCCTTAACCTCGCCGTCTATCCCCGGCCAATGGAAGCGGTCCCGGATCCGCTGCGCCGTGTTTGCCGCTCCCAGATGCCCGGCCATTGGATGGGAGTGCGCGAGCTCCAACACCGTCTCCGTCTTCGACCGGGGGACGACGAGTAGCTCCTTAACCTCCCCCCGTCGTTCGGCGACGCAGTAGAGCAGACCATCCTTCACGATAAAGTGCGGGAGAGGATGGGGCCCGGGTTGGAGTTCCTGTCCTTCAGCCACGCGCACTTGAGCCCAACAGTGCTTTAGTCGTTCGTCTTCATGTTGGGCGCGGCTGAAGGACCCCCCTCGTGTAACTCTCTGAAAGACATCATAAAAGAGGTTAGCTGAAGGGGGGGTGGACTCACCATCTCTCCCGCTATCCGTGGTTAGGGTGACGGCCGGGTTGGATGAAGCCTTCTCCTGCGACGAGGTTGGGCGGCTCCCTCCAAGGCTGGCGGGTCGGCGGGTGGCGGCGGTGAGCAGGCTGACGAACCCGGGGAAGTTCCTGCCAAGGAGCACTGGTACAGGTAAGTCTTTTACTAAACCCACCTCGACCATCCAGGTTTTCCCTCTGGCCTGGAGCTGAATTTGGCGGGCCTTTACTTCCCGGGTTTCTCCGTGGACGCATGTTAGAGGCAGTATGGCCTGGGTCTCGTGTCGAGGTGGGAGGAGCTGGCTCCTCAGCAGGCTCACGGAACTCCCCGAGTCCAACAACGCGTGGTAATGGCGTCCGTTGACCCTCACCGTCACTCCCGGGGCTCCTCTAGGTAACCGGTGGTGAAATCCACAACCCGCCAGCCATTTCTTCTTGGGGGGCGATGGTGGATCCGTTGGCATCGGTTCGTCGTGAGGAAGGGGAGCCGCCGGTCTGCTCTCTGGTCGCGGGGTGCCCTCTGGCGGACGCGGGTCCTGTACCACCCTCCGGGGGTACGGTGGCGCACGCTCTCCGGTGTCGTCCCGGTGGGCCACCTCCGCCAGCTCAATGGCCTCTACGGCCTCCCATAATGTTGTTGGGTTTCTCATCCGGACCGCCTGCTTCTGTGCGCGAGGCAGTGCTCTCAGCAGTTTGTCCAGCACCACGCGTTCAACGACCTGGCTGGCGGAGGGGCTTCCTTCGAGCAGCCAGAGTCGAGCGAGGCGGGATAGGTCAGCGGCTTGAGCGCGCGCTGGCCGGCGAGGGCGATATTCCCAGCCGTGGAACTGCTGCGCAGCGGAGATGGGAGATAAACCCAGGCGAGCGAGTATTTCTCGTTTAAGCTCTTCATAATCATCACGTACACTGGAGTCCAGGGAAAAGAAAGCTCGTTGCGCCTCGCCGGTCAGCAGCGGTGCCAGCGCCCGTGCCCACTCTTCTCGTGGCCACCCTTCTGATCCTGCAGTGGACTCAAATAGCTGGAGGTAGGATTCGACGTCATCGTGGGGGGTCAACTTTGGGAGAAGCCGCACAGCTTGCGTTCTCGCGTCGGGAAGCGGGATTTGTTGGGCGCTGGCACCCTGAAGATCGCTAACCCTCCGCTCCGTCTCGCTCTGCTGCTTCGCCAGGAACTCGACGAGCTGTTGTTGCCGGATGGTCATTTCAGCTAGATGTTTCACGACGTCTTCCATCTTTCGGAGAGCGTCGCACACCGTACTGGCTGTGAATCCAAAAAAAAACGAAAAAAATAAATGAGAGGAAAGAAAAAAAAACTGCAGGATTTAAATGTCCGGGTTGTGGAACTCTTGTGTGTGATTCCCCCTGGGTGTTATACCTACATTCTCCACCAGTTGTCGCAGGAGAGGAATCACACAACAAGGTTTTCGACAGAAAAGTGCCCCGGAGGGTGGATTTATTGGGAGTGAAGTTTGAAGTGCTCGTGGGTGGTGCAGTCTTTAGGTGCTCGGTGCTCGTGTCCTCTTCCCTTATGGTGCTCTTCCCAGTCCCAGGTGTGCTCTCGTGTTCGGTGCCCAGCTGAAACGGTGCGGTAGGGGATAATGCCGTCTTCGGGTCGTCACGGGCTGTCTGGAGGTATAGAGAGAGAGAGAGGAGTTAGCCACAGCACTCTTCGGAGGTTCTGCTCGCCGTAGAAGCTCCGTCTCTCTCTTTTATGCTGCCGCGCTGATGAGGCGCGGCTGTTCCCGATTCGCCCTTGATGGTGGGCGCCAGGTGTTCGGGATCTATGCCAGGACCGCGCTGATTGGGATGGACTCCCGTCACAGTATTATCTTACAAAATTTCAGATAATGTGCAATCATCTTTCAGTTTCATTTTCTGCTATCTAGTGTTGAAAAGAAGGGATAACCCTGGGAAGTACAAAAGCTGTGAGATGGCTTGTGTATTTCAAAGTTCTGGCACAAAAAAGCACAATGGAACAAAAAGTGCTTGGAACAGAGCATAGGGTTTAGGAGAGGTTTGCCTGTTTTAATACAATTTTCACGTTGTTTCAACCTTGTTTTTGCTTTTTTGGAGGGATTCATGAATTTTTATTTTGTCTCAAAAACTTATAAAACTTATAAAACAAAAAAAAAACATTGTCATTCTCATTTAAAAAAAAATGACAAAATGTAATACTCAGAACTTTTTCAAACACTTTATGGTTTGTTGTGGAAATATTTAGAAATTTAATATATTGTATTATTTAAAACAATATATTGAATTATTATTTTTTTAAAGCTGGGGTTACTAGTTTTACTAGTAAAAATGCTAAAAAAAAGTCCTGGACCTCTAAGGGTTAATGTAACAATACATTATTGATACAACCTTTTATATATAACTTCAGGAACAATTTCTGAGTAATGATTATTATTATTATAAATCAAGGAAAATTGGAAATTTGACATAGAATTTTATGGGCATGCACAAACCATTGGAAACAAGTCAGTAGCAGGTGTTCTATTAATTTAGCTTTTTTGGCACTCGGATTGAACAAAACAACCTGCATTTGTACTTGTTTTCCATGGAAATCAAAGCCAAAGGCATTACTGGAGACATGCAGAAATTTACACGAGGCACATTCTTATAAAGATATTATTTACATATGCCATCATTTATTTATGAAAGGGGTTTGTATTATATTACCAGTATAAGTTAAATGCGGCACAAAGATAATGTTTATAGTGTTAAGTTAAGGGTAAAACCGATTAAGTTTTGGTTTGCAACTGAAACAAACTTCTTGTTCACTTGAATGTGGGGATCGCCAGTTGCCCAATGCATGTTTGCCATTAATTAATACAAATTATAAAAAAACGTTAAGATTAATGTTTATGTCAGTGTCCTGGACAGCTGTAAAATAGCATCTAGTTCTACAGTCAGTCGGTGACTTTAAGCTCAAGTACAGGCGTAGCTCCTGAGCTGATAAGGCTGAAGGAGTGAAATCGGAGCAAAGCTAATTAGCTAACAAAAATTGGAAGGTAGTCCATATCGCTTGGCTCCAGAGAAGCCAATCTTTCCTGGTCCCAAGGGCACATTCTCAGAGCTGCCTGACGAGGGCTGCTTAGATAGCTAAAAGAGTTCAAGTGATTTCCTGGAGAAATATAAAATGAGTGGAGGGGGGGGGGATAGAATGGAAGTGTGGCACAACATTCTTTTATATTTGTGTATTAGCCAATTGGAGTATTGTGAGTTTTTTTTTCTCTTGTTTTTCAGTCAAACAATGAACTAAACCTCCAGAGTAAATCTACCCTGACCACCTTTAATCTTTTCAAATGCACCTCTCAAACTCCTCTCACTCACAGAGGACATGAATTCCCCCACTCACTGCAATCCCCCAGTTTCATCATCCAATCACATCTTTACAAAAATAACTTTTTGTCCAATAAGCATCATCACGGTTCTCTTTAGCTACTGAGAGCACATAAAAAACAGTGACTTTGTTGAGCTGGTGTAACTCAAACTTAAAATCTAAACATTTTTTGCAAAAAAAAAAATAAAATACTTTACCACTGTTAGGCAGTTTAAAGCCTGTATAAATAAGGTGAAGTAATGCAATGTAATCTGAAACTAAATAAAGCTAAGAATTGCTTTTCATTCCTCAAATGATTTTTTTCCATTTGAGCCTAACTGTTATTTGGTTCTCCAGGAAAAAAAGGCTTTCCAAACTTCTCTAAAAACTGGTTTTTAAATCATGTTTTTTTTTTAAAGCAAGTCACTCCTGACAGAATTTGGACCTTAATGGTCTTTTATACACAGTAAAATCCTGAGAGTTAAATTAACTCTACTCGGAGTATATTTGGTCCCACTCTATATAGAGTTAAACCGACTCTGAGAAAGAGTAATTTAATAATCTATTTTCTTCATGTTTTTCCAAATTTGCATGGAAAATGCAAACTAAATATTAACTATTCAGAGAGGGACCAAGTCCACTCCAGAAAGAGTAAAAATAGACTATTTAGTTCAAATAGACTTATTTAAATAACTCTCCTTCAGAGTTGGTTTAACTCTATATAGAGTGGGACCAAATACACTCTGAGATTTTACTGTGTACCATAACACTATAGCTGTGTCAGAATCCAGGCTCTGAGTTTTCAAAATGTGGATTTCAAGACCCTTTTGTCACAACAACTCTTTTTTTTTGGCAAAAGTCAATGAGTCTTTCAAATGAAATTCTCTTTTTCCCTGAATTTTTGAGGATGCATCGCTACCATGCTTTTTTTAATATATTTTTTTTTGTTTTTATTTAAGGACGGCAGCTCAAGGGTTAAATGCTAGTAGTGATCAGAGCATTTTAAAACACCGTAGCTTTATTTTAAAAATAAAATGTTAATATACAACGTTATTAATGGTAGCGATGGACGGGTCATTAGTACAGCGCCATCTGGCTGCAGGAAAATGCCAGCTGCGGACTGCAGCGGCTACACCACTTCCCCGACCCCTACCTCACCCTGCGATGTTCTTTTCCTGTATTTGTCAATGTGCTTGATTGCAAATGGCTTTTTTTAACCTGCTCCACAGTGCTCTTTTTTTGAAGGACAATGCGGAAAAGGCTCTTTTTTTAAGCTAATTTACCTAATGTATATCCATTTCTAATGCTTCCACATAGCCACCTGAATGTGATCTATGCTAACTGTTGTTACCTGTCAATTTGTTGTAGAGAACTAGATGGTCCTAGATGAGACATCTTCTAGATTTCCATTCTGGAAGTATTTTTCAAACATAACTGGATGGCAGGAATGGATGTGTTTTCGATGAGAAAACCTCTATCAGGCTATTTGCTAAAATAAACATCTGTGTATTTTTTGCTAAATTTCAGCTACACAATAAACTAAGGGATATTTACTTGGCATCCAGAGTTATTGAAAGTCTAACCAAAAGACATAAGATGTTTATAGGACACATTATTATTTCCATTTCAGTGTCATTTGCAATAACCTTCCGTCACCCTTTGTGTTCATGTTTAGATGGCATGAATGCAATTTCATGGAGATTTATTATTCAGTAATACAAGCTAAGGCTTTCATTTTCCTTTCCAGTTTAGATCATCAGCAGAACGGTAACTAGGTCCACTGTCTGATTTTTAGCAGAGCGTTGAAATTAAATGAAAGTCATATTGAAAAAAAAAAATTCTGAAAAACCTAATCTTAGATGGAATGCTGTATAGGAAACATGGATGAAGGAATTTGGGATTGAGGAATGGTGAGCTACCAACAGAATCTTTGGACTGTGACTGGTTTCAAAGTCATAATGCAAATAATTTCCTTTATAGATGGTATTTATATGATTTTTCATGGAAGACTTTGAGGTATTTTTCACTGTTGAGCCAAAATCAATACTCATATTTTTTGAAGATAGCAGAGAGGCGCCATTGTAGTTCAACAAAGAGCACTAAGTTCAATACTGAGGTAGTGGTGGAGACATTTGGATGACATAAAATGTTTGTATTGGACATGGCTCTGGTTACTTTGTGATATTAAACCCCTTCCCCCAACAACCCACACAAACACATTTCACCCAGTGTTGTTGAGGATGTTTTGAGAATGTCTTTTTTTTTACTCTGGGCAAATTCATAACCCTTTCTTGTAGTTTGTGGCTGTTAAAAGCAATTAAATTAAACTGTAAAATCTATATCAACAGTTTTGTCCAATTGTTTTGCATATATTTTCGTTTACCCCATTTCTAATTAAAACTACTACTTTTTTTAAGAATTCTACGGTTTTCACCCTTTAATTGCCAAGATCTTAAATGTTGTCACTCCTTTGAAAAAAAAAAATTAATATTATATTTAATAATAATCCAGTCCACAATAATTATTTATATTGAAAATAAGTATTTTTCTTTTCTGAAATCATTGACATCATTTAAGATCTTGGCAAATAAAGAGTAAAAATCCTGGATTCAAAAAATAGTAGTTTAGAATAAAGAGAAAATAAAATAAAGAGACATATGAAAAAAAGGAAAAAAAATTGATCGGGTAGCAGCCGCGAACAAAACAAAAGTGCAGTGAATTTGAACAAAGAAATAGTTTGCATGAGATGCATTGACAGGCTTCTGTTATGCCATGAATTAGGCTGTGGAGTTCAATGGAATCCCTTAAGAACAATAGCCTAAAGTGCACACTTCAGCAGTAACACGCAGAGACAGTCACAAACACACATTAAGCAATGCAGGGCAATAGAAAAGAGAATATGAAGAGGCAGAAGTGAATGCGGTTAGTTCAATTCACCTGGGTGCAGTTATAGCAGGACATCCACACAAATCCACAGTCATGTTAACTCGTGTTTGAGTGGAAGCACACACTTAGGAGGCGCGCATTGAAACTAGAGGGATGTAAAAAGGAAGGCTTCATTTCTGCTTCAATTCCTGCCATTTCCACTCAAATCTATTTGAAACTTGGCCAGTGTGGGATGCATCTCATGTCAGACCCACTCTCTTTGTTTTTTGCATTTACTTTATAAAATTTTTAAAACCACCTTGACAATGACTGAAAAACTCACTCTACCATGAGAGCTTGAAAAAAACTTTCTTAAGTCCCTCTCTCTCTCTCTCGATATGAACAATTTTATAAAAATTCTATGGTGAAAAATGATTTCTTGACTTTTTTTCTCGGACTATGGAGAGAAAACAGAGACACATTTTACCATATTAAGCTACATTTCTTAGGTCAAAAACCTACTCTTTCAAACTCCTGCCAGACTGTAAGTCCGATTCTTACCAAATTCGAATCAGAACATCCTCATTCCCCAGCCTACAATCTCCTACAAAATAGAATTATGTTAATTTGCCAGTCTTCCAAGTCAACCTGTTTTCGTTTTTTAAAGTTTGATTGCAGTTATATTTTCAGTTGACTTTGTCCATCACTCCTTCATCCCCCAAACTTCTCACTGGGGATATAACACATAACACAGGCTTAAGTTACAAAGCAGGCCATGGTGGCAAACTTGTGACTGCAGTTTTCTGTATAATGTATTTGGAAATTTGTACTGTAGCCATTTATAACCATATTATTTCCATATCCATTTCAAAACCTTGGATAATCTGCCAGATGTGTGTTTGTGTGTGTCCAGTGAGAATGTTGAAATGTTGGGTGCACACTTTCATATTCATCCTGGCCATCATTTCATTTTAAACTCTGTAGTATTAAGAAAGCACTGGTGAAATCTAAAGCAGAGAAGTTTCTGAATAATTCATTAACATGCTCTGACATTTCACTTGCAGCTACATCTTTCAGAATCGGCTGTGGTGCTCAAATGAATTTCGACAAAGGAATATTAAATATGCCAACCAAGACATCAGTGTGCATGTGAATTTACTCAGCGGCAGGATGGGAAAAATAAACAGACTTTGTAGAGTGATGCGATCTAGAGAATTTAAACATTAGACTCCAATGCCTCTAGAAAAATAATTATTCTTTCTCTAAACAGTTTTGATAGCTTCACTCCCTTAAATCAACATTTCCCCAAAACTAACGATTAACACATAAATGCCATTATTTTTATTCAATTTCTCACAAAAATAATTATGAAACTCATATTTATATTTATACTCTCTTAAAAATCAGTGGTCTACATCTGCAGTAAACTACTGCAGAGGTTATATTTCAGACAAAACCTCCTGCCAAATACCCCTCGCACCACTTCACTTCCAAACATCCTGTGTCCCCTTAACTACTTCAGTGCTTTATGCTTTGATTGAGAAGTGCATTGACTCAGGAATCAATTGGCCCTCAATCCTCAGACATCAGCGACTGAGTGGTCAGGGGACTGAGCCCAGTGGTCAGTCCACATGATTAAAGGAGTAATGTGCTCTCGGTTGGTATCGATATGCTTGTTGAGCTTTCCCTTACCTCTGCCCACTTGCTCAATCACAGGGCTTCTCAAGGAAGACGGAATTGTGTGTTATCTCAAACCTAGAACGCAAACCTGATGGATTGTTACCAATTAATCATTTCGCAGTGCAGGCTCAGGTTGAGCTTGTTCCAGACCTGAGGAAATTAAGCATTGCCTGGCCTGTCTATTCCTCATTTATGTTTTAATTGGTGTCTAATGGCTCCCAATTATGTTAATAGAACACATATTTGTGGATGGCATTACCCGCGTTTGAACTGAAACCCATTTTATACAGTTTTGAGGAACTGGATCTCAGACAATATTGTTGGTTAAAACCTACATGCAGTATACATCAACTGACTGCATTTATAGCAAAAAAGGAAGTGTTATCAATGCAAAAGACCTTTAGAGGTTAATGACCACAGAAAATACTGAAAAGATATAGGACACCAAATCTAAAACTCAGGGTAGAGGTTGTAATTCTTCAATTTCAAACTTGCTTAAATAGGCACTGTGACAATGCCACTGGAGGTCATTGCCCCCTGTTTTTCCTTTAAACTCTATAATGATTATGGACTGAATTAAACATACATTCTTGACATGTTTTAATGGTGAATCAGACAACAGATTCTTTAATTGAATCTGTTTTATTGTGCAGATATGATCTGTTTCAAGTATATCTGGTTCCTGATTGATGGAAGTCGAAGAGTGCACTCTGCAAAAGAAAAGTTGAGAAGCTTATTGAGATTTTAATTTTTTAGATTAAAATAGCATTTGTTTGGTTAGCTCAAGTGTTTTTATCTGATGTATTATTCCATTTTTTCTGATGTTTTATGCCATTTTTTGGGTGCCAGGGTGACACAATGGGCTGTACTGTGACCTGTCAGTGAGAACCAGTGTTGCCGGTTCAAGGTTTTGTATGTTCCCACAGTGTTTGTGTGGGTTTCCTCTGGGTACTCTGGTTTCCACCATAATGCCAAAACATGCGTCAGGTTAACTGAATAATCTGAATTCCAAAATGTGTGTGTTGCCCTGTGATGAACTGCGACCTGTCCAGGGTGTACCCCCTGCCTCTCACCCGAACTACACTATAAATAGGCACCAGCAGACCCCCGTGACCTAAAAAGGTAACGAAAAATACATGAAAGAAAAATCAATGAATGTGTTTTTTTTTGTTGTTATCATGGCATCTATTCAAGAAACACCTCCTGAATGCCCTGGGAAGCATAGTCAGTGATGAAACCGGGTTTTTCGGGTCTTCCAACATCATACACCCTCACCCAGGCGACCCAACCAGGATTGATCAAGCCCCAACTTGAATCCCAAGATCCTCAGATGGTCCAACACCTTACAAAAAGATTGTCCTGCAAATTCACTTTATCCAACCTCTTTAGACTCATAGAAGGTCCTCCAGTCCTTCTCCCTGCACTCCTCCTATAGTTCTTGGTACCCAGCCTTCTTTCTCTCAATATATCCTTCCCAGGGCACTGTCAGCTCCAGTATGATCAGCCGTTTTGAAGACTGAGAGGTTATGATCATTTCTGGACAAAAAAGTTATTGTCGGAATGCTTTCCCAATAAATGAACGTTTGGGACCAAACTTTTGAGTACTGGCATCTCTAGCACTTAACACCAATCTCTCGGAATACCATATTGCCATCTTTTTTGGTTATTCTAGGTTTATGTTTAAAACTGCTAAACCTAGTTCTTTAAGTTGAAGAGGTCCAAAAAACCTTTACTTGACCTGGTGGCGATACTTTCCTCATTGAGACTTCTTCGTTTGTATTTTGAATTCCTGTCACAGATATTACCATCTGACAATGCAAAAAACTACCATCTGACAATCTCTGTACTCCCCCGAAAGACCGCTTGTACAGATTGTTATTTTTCTGAACTTCTTTGACCAATCGCTCAGTGATGGGTTCGAGTTGGTGTTTGTTGTACTCATGGCGGAGACACTTGGTTATCTATTTCTCTCAAGAAAAGCTTTGCAATCGGACCAATCACAGAGCTTACAGTCTGTGTTTCTGCTTCGTGAAGTTACAATTTTACAATAAAAAAAAAAATTAACTTTGATTTGATTGTTTATTTTATCCTGTAATAAATAAAGAATCCTAAGGAAGTTTAATGATTGGCGTGTGCTTTCCTGCTCAGTCATGTCTGTCTGACACGCAACACCATACTAAGAACATCTGCAGCTCTCTTATGCTCCCGAATACACAATGACAACCCTGCATGAATCCAAAATGTGCATCCAACAGTGAGTCCTGGCATTGCAGACAGCATATGGCTCTGGAGTATTGACAGAAGTGCACACATGCTGTTTATTATGGATGAGTTCAGAACAGCAGACATCACAGTTACACAACACCAGTAATGTTTGCTGGTTCTTTTAAAAAGAGTTTGATTTCATGCAGCCTTGTTTGCAAAGGAGTTTATTTACAGTTTACATGCAATGCGATCTGGGTCACATTACTCCAGGAGCACAGCACCTGGCCTGGTTTGCACTGTAGATTGTGACCTCGTTTGAAGTTAGGGCGTGATTGAGTGAGATCCATTTTCTGTATATAACCTCATAAACCTACAGCCAATTTTCTGTGTTTATGGCAAAAAGTGACAGACCAATTCTGCTCACTCACATTAAGAAAGCATACTCTATCTTGTGAAAAAGAAATCAATAATTTCTGCAGCTTTTTATTTCATGTTTGCTACGGAATGAGGTCATATCCTCCATATAGCAATCCATCAGAGATTTATTAGTCAGTTTCTAGATGACATAACACAGGGATGTGATTACAATTGTTATGTCTTCATATAAAATAAGATGAATTATTGTATAGGTCATGCCACGGTACATATTTGATTCTTATTTCAAAACATAACCGTTTGGAGGTTCAGTTTCAATACCGTTTTCCCTGTGTTGGCACTTTTTGTTATTGGACTGCTGGTTCTCTTTAACAGAATGGCATGCCTTTGATACTTAACCCTTAGAAGTCCGGGGCCTTTTTGAACATTTTTACTTCTTTACAATTTGCTCTAATACATGAAATCTTTCATTAAAACATATTTTTCAGTACAACCCCAGCTTCACTTTTTTTCACCTACATTACACAATAATTCCCAAAAAATGAAACTGTACAAAAAATAAAATTCAGAGTATTACTTTTTGTGATCTCAAAAATATAGAACGAACAGTTTTTATGTTTTGTTACAAATATCAAGAGATAGGACAAAATAAAAATTCTGTTAAAAACAGTTAAATGGCAAGTTTTTGTATCATATGAAACTGCATCCATTTCAAGACTTTGAACTCATAAATATTCATAAATGCAACGTAAATAGCGGTACAGATGTTTGCATTTCGTCACCGGACAGATTTTTTGCAGAAAAAGCTTAAAGAAATCAACTCTTATTCAGGTTTGATTACTTTTTAACACCTAGTCCATTAGTATGGTGCTCTATGAGCAAGACTGAATGTTTAATGATACTGTTACTAATTAATTACTAATGGTACATTTTAGCTGATGGATTCAATGTGACTTAAGAGCTTGAAGCAAGACACTTAATTCCAGTGCTCTGAGGTCAAGCGTATCAGTTAAGGACATGGAGATGGTTCACAGGTAAGTCAGTTAAACTAACATTTCAGCTTTTAACACTTGATTTTTGCAATAAATATAATAGTGTTTTTATGGAAAGCTATATTGCATCATAAAACAAAAAAATAACTTGCCAAAAGCACAGGAAATCACTGTAGAAATTTTTCTTTAATGGAGATTCAAGAGTGCTATTTGTAAAAAATAATAAAAAAATGAATCACACAACCCAACTGTGTGATTGGGTTGTGTGAGAAAATGCTTCATGATTAATTTGACAGACTCAAAATCAGTGTCATCTAGGGGTGAAAAGAAGGGATAACCCTTGGAAGTATAAGACCTGTGATACTGCTTGTATTTTTAAGTTCTGACACAAAAAAGCACAGTGTCTAAGGTTTAGGAAAGTTCTGCTTGTTTTTGTATAAGATTTTCTCATTTTCACATTAATTTATTAATTTTTTATTTAGTCTGAACACTTTGAAAAAAGACAAAATTGGATACTGTATTATAAAAAAAAATCAATTATTTTTATACAATTTCAGCTTTGTAGCTGAAATTCTGTGTAGTGTAATTTAAAGGGACGTTATATTTATGCTAAAAAAGATATCAAGCATTGCCAAAAAAAAAAAAAAACTGGTTCAAGGGTAAGTTACAAGAGCAAATTGTAAAGTAGTAAAAAGTGCTCAGAGGGTTAATGTCAAATATAACATACCATTGAATTTGATAGTCATATGTGGGTAACAGCTTGCCCACTTGTCTCATAATGAAAGAAAAAAAAGGACTATTGTAAGAAATTATACCTTGATTTTTATGCAACGACAAGAAAAATATGTTAAATACATCTGAAATCAATCTTCTCTTTTGATCACTGACTGGAATTCTGCCAAACATTTAGACAATCTCTTCTAATTACTCTTTTTACTTAACAAGCCTCATTCATGCATCATTAGAGAGTCTTTTGTGCAATGTAATGACAGGCCTGCAGCAGTCTTCATTGTTTTACCGTTAGGTGTTTCAGATATTCTTACCCTACCTAAAAAACAAGAGTCTATTTATAATGTTTTAGTTCTCATGTGAACTACTGTTCCAGATGTTGGGAGATAAATCACTGTAGAAAGAGAGGGATAGATAAGCACCTGCCAAATGCACTGTATCCATCAAAGCAGAGATTGTAATGAAAGTCATCCCAGTGAAAGAAAAGAAGCCCTCATGTGTACTCTTCTATGAGACTTCATTCTCTTAACCATGTCATCTGAGGTTCTGCTGAACGAAATTCACAATCAAGCTCTTATTGTGAGGGAAAAAGTTGTAAAATGATGATGTCGTTAGGTGGGCTGTTTTCATGCTAAACTCTGATGTGATGTACCACGTTGACAATGTCAGCCTGCTTCTTGTAGCCACAGGGGGTATGAGTAACCTACAGAGATACTTCGATCACGCAATTTCAAGCCTGGTTTTCATAATCTACTTGCTAAGTATGATCAATTTGGCATATAGCATGACCTTGCTTTTAACACTATGGTTACCAGTTTATAAAGGGTACATGTTAACAGTAAATTTTTGTCTAATAGAGTAACCAGAAGGCCTACATGTATTGTTTCTTTTGGAAGTGATTGACTGTTTAGATTCTCTATTGGCACTGTATGTTTCACCCTTAGAAGTCTTTTTTTTTTTTTTTTTAATTGAATAGAAATGATGCAATCCACTTATTGTTTCATTTTGATTTCAAATATAATGTGTAGGTTTCAAAAAGGTTCTGAGTTTTGGTATTTTTGGTTTAAACATTTCAAGATTTATGACGTAAAGTTTGCAAGGTAATTCAAATTAAAATGAGAGAACATGTGCAGATTGGTGCAATCTGTGCCATCTTGTGATGCAAATAAAGGATAACACTTGAAAATACAACACGTGATGTAGCCTGTGAGTTTCAAAGTTCTTGCACAAAAAGTGCTTGGAACAGTGTATAGGTTTAGTTTCAATGTTATAAAAAAAAGAAGAGGCTGGGTTATTTAAAAATATGAAATCAAGGTAATTTAATAGAGCCAAAAAGCTCCAGACTTCTAAGGGTTAATTCATGCAAATACATTTAGAGAAGTCAAGTTTTTGGTTTTGTAGATGGTGAGATACGCTTACAACAGATATATAGACAGTGAGCACAATTAAAACCCAGGAAAATGTCAAATTTTACACAACCAAATGAACCTGAGCTGTGGTAAAACCCTTAAATTGCCCTTTTTAGTCAAAACTGCTGCCAAGAACAAAAGCCAAAAACAAATTTGGCTAGATCTTTCAGAGGATATTTATATTTGACATGTCACTTCAATCGTCTCAAAAGCAAATCTTGAGCCAGTCATATTCTTAGTTGCTTCATTTCCAACATGGCTTGAAAATAAAATATTTATTCCTTTACTGAAGTTATCCCATGATTTGGCATCCCTCATTCTGACTGTGCCAAAATTGCCTTCAGTTGATTCTGTATTAAAGCTACTGAGGGAATGGATTTAAATGTCAAAGAAGGGTATCTGTCTTTAGAGAAAGAAAACTAATATTTGGTGTATGATGACTAGAGAAAATGTCACCCTGTGTTCCTCCCATCGTAACTCAAAGATTTTAAATGCATTCAGTGTATTTCCCCCTCAGAAAACGGCATCTGCTTGAAGAGGGAATTACCATGCGGGGCAAGATGATGCTTGTACAATAGAAAAATAACAAGATTCTGCCTTTGATAAAATACTTTGGATTCATAAGTTGCCCCTTGAAAGACATTTCCAATGCATATTAATGAGAAGATCTGTGCATGTTGCGTTGACGTTCATGTGGTCCACATCAATACCAAACAGGAACAGGAAAAAAGGAAATCTAAAAAAAAGTAGCTGTGAAATGCTCCAGCTTCGTTGTGCTGTAAACCTATTTTTACATAAAAAAAAAAACAGGAATGGCAATTTTAAGAACAAAAATTATGCACAGATGTGTCTGTAGATCTGACATTTATGGATTCATAGATCACTGAAATTCTTGAGCGTGATGGAATACACACAAAATTGTGGCTATAACAATTTTAGTTCACATGTATCATCTTGATGTAAAATCTAGGGGTGTAATGACACACTCCTTCCACGATACGATACATACGTTGATGTAATGTCCACACTATTTTTAACAAAGTATTGGAACTGTTTATACAGAGTTTTGAGACGACAAAGCTTAGAAGGCTAGGGTTTAGTTTGATTTACATCAGAGTATTCTCATTTCAAATGTGAGTAAAGGATAATTGTCTCCAGTAAATAAGAAGACAGGTAAGGTAAAGAAGTTTCAGAAGTGACTAAGAATCAGGCTAGAATCCTAGACGATATCATCCATTGTGTCCATACACCCCTAGAAGAATCACACTAGTTATCCATGCAGTTACTTTACAAAATAGCTCCATGTGTATTTTTCTATTTAAATGGTACTTTTTTTAAAAGCTGTGTTGTGTCTTTTTATGTCTTTTGGAATTGGAACAATGTTGGAATGTATCAATCAATGTGTTTACTTATAGTCCTCAATGCTTTAAGACTAATATTGTATGGACTCCATTATTTTTTTTCATACTCTTTTTCCTAATCACTGCATAATAGAAATTATAAGTGCAGTATTTTCTGCAGAAGTTTTGATTGAAGCAAATTAGATATCAATCTTGGGTCCTATTAATAATCTTCATTACTACTTATCCTTATACGTACGCTTTATAAACACTTGTTTTTACAACAAAATACAGCCCATATTTTTACTTTTAAATCTGGGGTGAACCCAGGTAAATAAATATATATATATCTGTTTTCTTTGGGGCTGACTTGGTGTTGCATGCTTTTGAAAATCCGGGCTCACACATGATTCATGGTTCCCTCTCCGCCCATGTGGACAGAGGTGATGATTTGCATTGGATTAGCATCTGTTGGGTAATCATTGAGGGCTCTGCATTTCCAGTTGAGCAGTCTCCAAGTGACAGACATTTATCAGAAGCACATTCGTATGAGAGATGATTTCAGTGACTACTCCCCTGACTACTGGGCTCCTTGTCTCCATGCCCAGAACAAATATTTGTGTAATTTAACTCCTAGCATATAGCCCTGTATGGGAGCGCAGGGAAGAGAGGACTGAGTTCACGTAGCCAAGGATTAGTGCTTTGATTCTATTTAGCCCTTAAGCGAGATCTCTAAATCCATGCCAGCATCATTACCGTGAATTTCATGCAATAGGCAAAGCTTTTCCTTTCAAAGCCATCAATGAATCCAATCAACACATTTGTGATCAGGACTGAAAGTAATTAGGAACAATTCATCTCTCTCTTTTGAGTGATCCAAGTTAAGCTAATTGTTCCTTTCATTACATTCTCTCTTCGTTCTCTTAAATTGGTACCAACTTTTTTAGTGAAAGAAAGTGCATTTTCCAGTATGGTGTAAATGGTAACAAGCTCAAGAAATATGGTCGTCTTAGAGCCTATAATCTAAATATGTGGGTTTTTCAGAGTTAAAACGTTCAATCTCTTTTCCCATGAGTTTCCCATGCCCTAGACAGATTTAGGCATTTCAGCACAATTTCACACAAAACATGTGCACATTGGGTCTACTTCCAATCAAAGTGCGTCATTCAACCTTTTCAGCGGCAAAAGTGGGTAAGATTGACCCTCAAGTTCATATACTTAGCCCTTGTCCTTTAACAGACTGGTTTTGACATTTACAGACTGGAATTGTGATGTTTCTGTCTTCTAAAACACATTTTATCGTTTAACAGTAGTCATGGCTCCTTGCTTAGTTATTCATAGAAAAGTATTTGACTTGTTAGAGGAGTTGCAGTTTTATTTTGGAGCTGAGATATTGAAGTAAAGGGGATTATTGAAACTCAATGAAAATGCCACTGCATTCAAAGGTGCATGTGATTTTAAGATATTTAAAAATCTTATTTCTTTAAAACCTCTCTATCGGTTAGGTTATATAGCGATCACAGATTATGATTATGTTTTTAAACCATCTCAAAGGCACTCCAAACATAAGAGGATGAAACTTTAAACAGAGTGCTCAAACCCTGCATTTACAAGTAGTTGTCAAAACTATCAAAAAAAAAACCCTTTTTTATGGGCTTAACCAATTTTATGTCCATATTTTAACTTGGAGCCATCTCTCTTTCTTCACTCTCATTTAATTTACATCAGCCTCTTCCCAGCAGCCTTCATTAGCCAGCTTTTGTCCATAAAAGGCAAAATAATGAAATTGTGTCTGCTGGAAGTTTATCCTGCTGGTGCTGGTTCGTTCCAACTCCTCAAAACATCAATTTTGTCTGCCGGATTATAATTGGAGGTTCTTGAAACACTTTTGTAGAGCACGTTTTGTTTTCTCTTCTGAATGATGGTTGCCATATCTCCCGCAGAGATTCTGATGGTCTAGATAAAAGTGTGACCTGGCACACTCTCTGGCTACGCTGGAGAGAGGAAGGGAGGAAGGAAGGAAAGAGACCCGCTGCTTTCCAGGGTTTTGGATTCATTTAAATTTCTGTAGAGGCATGAAGTTCACATCCAATTGCCGAGAAACTCCCCCAGTTTTAGAGAGAAAATAGCCAGACACTTTGAAATGTCAGGAAAAGTAAATTTGCAAGAATGTCAGAGAAAAGTATGAACATTACAATAATAAAGACTAAAGAAGAGTACTTTTGTCTAAAATAGGGACAACCTGGTTGAAGCTAAGCCACAGTGATAAAAAAAGTATTTATTTATTTATTTTTGTCATAATCCCAGATATGTGCAATCCCAGATACAGTAGATCCAAGTCAATGCATTATTTTGTCATGTTTGTCAGGCTTGAAGACTCTAACATATTCTGGGTGTTCATGCTACAAAAATAAGCAGAAGGCACAAACTGGAAATAATATTGTCCTGTAGAGTCTGGACCTGACAAACTGTGGAGTAAAACCAACAGAGAATATTTTTAAAATCCATTACATCACCAACAGGTAAAGACATATCATCAGACACGCAACGGACTACAGGCCTCTACACACCCATCCGAATTGAGAGTCGCACAAATCTTCGGATTGCTTCTCAGCTGGGTGCTTTTCGTCTGGATCAAGGAAATATTGATGCAATGACACCAACTGCCTGAAGATGCCATTTGCAGTACAACAAATGCACTCTGTGCACACATAGAAAAATGTTTATATGGTTAGTGGCTAATCACAGAGAGCTGTTTGCCAAAAATGAGAGGATTTGTGCTGCGCTATTTCTTTCCTGTTTCTGCTATGAAAATGTGGGATGAGTGCCACTGAGCGGCTCTTTTACGTCCTACTTACATCATCAAAAGAGCCAGCTTCATTGGACATTCTCCTTGAGTGAATTTGATATGGCAGTGTGAAACTTTTTCGTTGGTACCAGTCGTTCAGTCCGATAAGTGATGTCCAGTCGGCGCCCATGGTTTTCGATTGAGGCGTGTAGTCTCACAAAATTTCGGACAGAAAATTTGGATCTGTTTGTAGAGGCCTTCAGGTGCTATCAACACCTACCTGGCTATTTTGAAAATGGGAATTTTCTGCAAGGTGCACACATATTCTGTTTTAAGTTTTCATGTGAACATTGGTTTGGGTTGCTTTTTGCTCTCGTGGCTTACAGCATGTTTAGGATTACATGCATATGTATTCTATTTGAACACTGAAGGGGGCATTTAAGTTTAAAACTGCATGAATCAACTACAGCTTCTTGGTTTGATATACAGGGTTTTTGTGTTTTCATGTGCACAAAGCTGTATTTTTAAACTGGCATTACTGAACATGAGATCTTTTTAAAGAAAAAGAAAAGGCTGTTCAGATTAGACTGAAATAATCTGGTGACAAAAAGAAGCAATGAATCCTAAATAGATGAAGAGGGAATGAGTAACAGGTAAATCCAAAGCAGCAAGGAAAGGGGAGCTAGTGAATAACAAGGGAATGTACTGAACAGGAAACAGCTGAAGAGAAAAAGAGGTGAAAAGTCTAAGACATGTTTGCCATGTCTATGTTGGGAAATAACATGTTCTGATCAACAAACATCTGGTTTCCATCCATCCATCCTAGACTTCCCCTCTCCATGGACACTTCGTCCAGCTCTACCAGGGAAATAGTTTGCAACTGCAGCATCTGAAATAGAAAATCAAGCAACGGCAACCACCTTATCTTTAGAAACCCCAGAGTTAGAACATTGATGGATAAAGAGCTTTGTTTTTTAAGTCAGCTCTTTCTCAACACGACCACATCACTAAAGCTGATAAACCAGTCCATCCTGTGAATAATACTTGAACCCTTCCACTTGAGGAAAGAAGTCTTGTCCAAACAGGAGGGGGCAAACCACTCATTTGTTTAGCCTATAACTCTACTCTGAGGCTTTTAGTTGGAAGTATTTAATTCTTCTTTTGTAATGCCAGACCTTTACTCATCTTGTTTCACTCGTTATCATTCTTCCTGGTGGGAAATCTGAAAGTGCCAAGTAGCATGAGCATGCTTGGTGGGTATGATCGTAATAGGCACGCCGTCAGGGAATGGATAGAAATCAATGACTTAAACTTCCCACAAGTACGGCGAAGGGGTAGCTTGAACAAGGTTTGATTAGGTCTTAATGAGTTTAACTGACTACAACTGTATCAGGACCTGATTGCTCCTCCTGAAACGTGTTATTCAAACATCACAAGAGTTTGCCCAGCTACTTAGAACTTTGGTCACTTTCAGTCCCATGTTTCACAGCTGATGTGGCAAGCATGGGATTACGACCAGTAATAGCTCTCCTCCACATTTTCTCTTTTCCCATCATTCTGAACCAACTTTATCTCAGTATTATCTGTCCAAGAAAAGCTGTTCTGATCTTTTTTTCTTCTCTTTCCATCAGTGAACTCTCTGTATTTGCTCTTATTAAATTTTCTCTCTATGGTAGACTTGGATACAGAAACACCTGCTTCCTGAGGGTATAAAAGGAGTATCACACTTCAGGGGATGTTATGATTGGGTTCTTCCTAGAAAAGGCCCTGTGATCATCGTCCACTGTTGTCTTCTGAAGTTGTGTTAGTTCCCAGGTGTCAGCAGTTTTTTTATTTATTTTTTATTTTTTGCCTAAAACGTCATGTTTCACTCCATTGGGAGTTCTTCTGACCAACAGTTTGGATTTACTGCAATAGCTTTCACATATTATCTGCTACATTGATTCAAAGTGAGGAAACACCCAATGCAGTTAAAAAATAGCACCTTCCACTTTTGGTGCCTTAAAAAGTAGCAAGTGGAATTTAAGTTGCATTCTACATTTTAATTCACTTATTTTTGAGTATGCTTACATTCACTGTTTACATTAAAATATGTAACTTCTGTAAAATAAAGCTTTCTCTAATATTAAGTGATACATCTTGCAAGAAAGCTATTGCCAGAAAATGTTTTGCTTCAGCCAGAAGTCACTAAAAATCCTCTCTAGATAAAATCAAGAAAAGATGTAACTGCGTTTAGCTTGGAGTCTGCCTTCTACCCTCCTCTGAGACAATGACCACAGTGGGTGACCTGGAGACTAACCCTGTCTGGCTTTTGAAGAGCCGAACATCTTCATTCTGTCTGCACACATATGAAAGGTGGAAGGCAGGAACACGAGGGGAGGAAAAGGTCACGTGTCGTTGAAAGAACTGGTTTAGGCATGCACTTTGATTTAAAGTGCTCTTTCTAAACTTCACCTAGCACTTATTCTATTCATAAACACCTGCAAACTGTAAATTGCAACTCAGTCTTTATTGGTTTCACTGACAAATTATCGCTTGTTGGACACACAGGGTAATGCTAAGAGTTTTGTTTCTGCAAGGCTATGAGCTATTTTATTTTTTATTCAACTTATGCTGGCCTTTTAAAAGGTCTTTATTATGTTTCTTATGGTTTTCATTAGACTTTGCTCTAAATTAAGTATTAATTTTGATTCTTTATTAGTTTTGATTCTTCTATTAGTGGTGTTGGTCATCCTAGAACCAGGAGGTTGGCGGTTGAATCCCCACCAGGTCATCAGAAACCCAACATAGAAACCAAAACCTACAAAACATGCAGTGCACAACTGTTCTCTGTACATCACATACTGTGTAAGAAGTTTATTCAGCAGGAAATTAAAGAAACAGGTTGAAAAATTAAAAGGATCTTAAAAGGTTTTGCCATCAGTAATCAAGAAGCAAACAGATTTTATTTCATCAAAAGAAAATGCATGGTTCCACTTTCAAGATCCATTATGATGACGTACATATTTGAAAAAAATAAAAAAAAATAAAATAAAAATGTGTGGAGAAAATAAAAAGACCATGGCGGCATGCAGGGAAAATATATATAATTGTAATAAGTTAATACCTTCCGACAGAAATAGTGTTTGTCTAGACATACAAGACAAAAATCCAGTACTTTCAATTCTGACAGCTTCTGATTCACACAGAGAACTGTAGATTAAAATCCACCACCAAAAGAGGGAGAAAATGATTTTTCACCACATGCTACCGGAGGCACAATTTTCATTAATGGACTTAGTTATTAAATGTATAACCATTTGGAGTCCTGTTCATGAAGGAAACGCAATGGGAAATAATAGATCGTTTACATACAGTTGTTCAGAATCTGTTGAAGTCATGCAAAAAAAGTTGCACAAACAATACAAACAAGCAAGGTTTAATAAATTCCAAATGCTTTGGGTGGGATAATGTTATCTGTTAGAATGGTAGATCTGATAATACATGGATGATATGTATTTCATATACAGCACTGATTTCATCCAACTAGTCCAAGAGAACAAAATAGTTACTTCCTGATAAACTGGCGCCAAATATCAAAAGAAAATTGGAAGCTGCTGCATTAGGAGAAGGCAGTATTTGGTATATAATATCTTGCGACATAGAACAAGTAAGTTCTATGAAACACAATATGTGTAGTCATGTCATCTTGCTTTTGGAAGCAGTAGACTGCTCTTTGGGAACACAGCTGGTCAAGAATGTTCTAGGAGGTTCATTACATGGAACTACTTTAATGACAGACTTTTCTTTTCAGTTGTCGTGTGATGAAATCTATGAGTTGGTGAGTTCATTATTGCAGCCCCATCGCGCTGCAGGTCTGACAGAAAAAATGCACTGCATTGCATTGGAATTTATTCTATAAATGCGTCTTAGTTTTTGCAGATTTTTTTTATTGGGTAAAACATTTATCTTACTCAGTTGTGCGCATATATTTTTATGTGCATTTTCAAAATGTATGCCCATCGTGATGTATCCATCCAGTGGAGATTGAGGAGAAGGGGTGAGAAGGGTGAAAAAATGGGAAGTCAATGAAGCCAGAGCTGGTGTGGAGCAGAGATTTCCCAGAGTCTTCCTGGGTGAGTTTGAGCACAGGGAAGGAAAATCAGTTTATCACAGGAGAGTCAGCAGGATGTGAACCGTAGATCTGACAGAAAATAGTGACCGTGAGCTTATTTTAAGGGGGGAAGTAAGTAGTAAGTAGTAAGTCATGATATCATATGGTGAGCATGGTGTATAGGCTAACCCCTAGAAACTGTTGAATCAGAAAATGTATAAAGTGTACAATAAAATGTTTAAGACAATTTCTAAGGTCTTATTTACAGATTGAGGGTTGACGTTTCTGATAACTTGCTTATTCAAGGTGAATTGTCAGTGGGGAATATTTTACCGTTGCTAAGATAAGTTCATTTTGTTTTTGTTTGGTAAGTTTGGTGTAAGTGTGTCAGAAAATAACATAGTTGGATTTGTTTTTTATATAGTGAGTTTGAATTGGCACAAGGAAAGTTTTTACATTGAGATTCTACTCAATATTTGATAGATTTTGCATCTTTAAATTAATTGTAAAGGCTAATTTGATGCCGACCCCAGTGATTGGATCAATCCAAGAACTGCAATTATACAAAACGAATGGATTTCATTAGTGTCACACTCAGGGTTTGAAGCCTATTCTATTACTATGCAAAATCATACACTCACCTGAAGTACACGGACACGTCTCAGTTACTATACATGATCTCACAGTTTGAAGCATCTGTCAAAGGAAGTCAACTCATGCTGTCATGAATAATTAAGAAGAGTGTCTTCACACAGATTTCACAAGGACATGCGCTTTCATGGATGAGACAGTGACACATAGTTGACTGTGGTTCACTTTTTATCACTTTTATGATGAGTAACATAAACACCTGAGCAGCAGAACTGACAGAACTCTTCACACAACTCACATTAGTTTACAACAGTAAGTGAAGTGGACATATTATGTTTGTCAGTGCCCTTGACTTAGATGAAGATGAGGTCCCATTTTATGACAGATTTATCCGGAACACAATATATAATGTATATTTATATTGTGTCTGTCTGAGATTATTCAAAGACCTCAGTAAATATTTACTGAGAAAGAACAAGACTAATGTCTTCCCTCTCTCCATCCAGCAGCACCTCAGCTTCAATAATCCTCTCAAAATCCATAACTACTGTTGCAGGGGAGACAGTGAAGTAAAATTGCTTCTGGATCTGGGGAACGTTGAACATATTTCCCTTGTTGTCAAAACATGTTACACAGATGATGTTTGTTCAACTTTGAATTGTAAGAACAACAGTGGTTTAAGCTGAGTGGGGATTGTTGGCTGTCAAACTCAAACACAAATTAAAGATCCTCTCTACTGTTGAAATAATTAGCTTTTTCCTTCTGAGGAAAAGTTTTGGCAGTATTGTCTGTTAGGGATAGCACTTCGGGATGCATGGCAGTTAGCTTTGAATGTTGCTAGCTCCTGACAGAGCAACTACTTTACCTGTTTTAAAAAAAATCCATTTCTAAAAATCTCTCATTGCTATGTCACCACCCACCTCTGCATTACATAGGCTGTGCAACAATTTTAAACCCTGTCAATATGTTTCCGGTATTTTGAAACGTTGATTGTCCAGTTATGCTGTTCATCCACACACAACAAGCATCGCTGTCATGTAAAGTAGCCAAAGTATGTGGTTTTAAAAACTGCTTTTCAAAACTCAAAAACACACGAAAACTCAATGCTGAATACTTATTTTAAAAATTACAGTTTTTGTGTGGACACAGTTTTATTTTTCATGGAGGTGTGAGCCAGATTTTTCATATATATGCCATGAGGAGAAAAAAATGGCACAAAAAACCCTTGTGTCAGTAGTGATTGGAAGTTTGGATCATTTTACCAAATCTGATTTTTGAGTCTCCCCAATGTTAACCAGTGCAGTATGAGACGGAACCGAAAAGGTTCGGTTTCTGGCTGAATAAATTAAAAAATAATTTATCTTTGTGATTTCTGGAATCAAATCCCAAGCTCTAGTTGCCTTAATGCACAAGCTCGGCTTGTTTTTTAATATAAAGATTGTGTCTACCTGGCAGAAAACAGACAACTGGTATAAGGCAGATATGTTGACTAATCTCAGAGGACAGAAGCACAAAAGGCATCTCTGTGCGATTTACCCACACAAGAAGGGAATAATGGATAAATTGCTAGTGTAGTGTTTCTTGAGCTCGGCTAATGAACAGGATGAATAATTATAATACAAGGGTGAATTCGGAGCAGCTTTGATTTAAGGTACACAAGGAGGTTTAATTAAAGGATGTCTTTCACCTTGTTTAAAATTTAATTATCCAATAAGTGAGCACTTGCTGTATTAATTTGATGCACAAAAAATACTCTCATTGTGTTTGAAATGCAAAATCTGTATTAATGTTCCCCCAAACAGAGAACAAAAATAAAGGCACAGGTCTAATATCTGAAAGTGATCAAGTGAGCGTTACATGCTAAATGAAAGCCTCATGTACTGCTCCCTGATAATTACACTGACATTTGCACATACTGCATTGCATACTATAATGGTTAGACACAAAATCATGATGGAAGTAAAAACAAATGATGCAATCTAACAATTAAGGTTTTGCTAGATCTGATAAGACAAGACTCAATGAACTCTGTGAAAATGGAATTCAATTTTTAAAACTGCAAAAACTGTTCTAACGATACGGAAAACTGTACTAAAATGGTATTCTTCCCCCTTCTGAATCTTCCCCCCTCACCTAAATTTCTCATTCACCCCCCCCCCCTTTTCTTTCAACACCCTCCTGTCCTGATGTAATTAATGCAAACTTGTCCATGGAAAAAAAAATAACTCCATAAATTCACGGCTTCCTTTCAGAGGAGGAAACAACACATGAGGTGCTCACTCCCCTGGCGATAACAAAACAGTCCAGCTCAAACAAAGCGCCTAACCTCCCATGTGGTGGCTTTTAAGCAGGATAGGGCAAAGTAAAAAAAAAATCATACATTTTAAAACAGATTTTTCCTCTTGGTGTTTGGTTGACCGCACACGAGGCACAAATGGAAGATCAAGTTGTTAATAGTAGATTTTGAGTGTACAGCACTTTTTTTCAATAACAATAACAATACAGGTTATACTTGAGGTGCAGTCTTGTGCTGATATCTTTGGCCAGTTCCGGTAATGTTCTCTGCAAGTACGGGGTTCCAGGGGATTCCAAACTTGATCTTATCAATCGCAGGGGAGCATGCACAACCAGGCATGAACGATCCTTGCCCTCCTGGATCTTTTTAGCTATGCACACTTTTTAGATAAATACTGAAGTACTGAAACAGCATTACTTAGAGACAATCTGTCGGCCACTGACAGCAGAGATCATGCGGTCCTTGTACTCGTGGAACTATTTTTTACTGTGTTTGACACAGTAATCTACAGCTTCCCACTGTCCAGACTTCATCACCAGGTTGTTACTACAGATACGATGCACAGACGATTGGAATCTTTTACAAAATTACATTTGTATGAGCCTTACTGGAAACACTGGATCATAACATAGGATAACAAATAACATTCAAAAAATTGCAGCATTGGAAGACGGGGTGGCTCTATTTTGGAGCCACTTCTTTTTCATTCTTTATTTTTCACGATTTGCTGTTCTTTTACTTTTCTGATTTTAAGTGTGATGCGCTATATTTCTTTAGCTGAATTTAAAGTTCCACTTTGATTTACTGTTATCTTTTACCCTTTTTCCTTTATTTGAAATAATGGATTTACTTGATTTAACAATACTTCATATTCACCTAAATCACTTTCAATCCAATTTAGTTACATAAGCTGCTCATGGATGCATTTAAATTTGCTAAATGTATGTAAAAAAAACACCATATAATATTGACAATTGATGTATTTAGTCATTACTTTATGGTTTTATAAACTAAAAAAATGTTTATATATAAAGCAGATGGGGGCTTAAAATAGCCCATTTACAATCATTATTCATTCTGTAGTCTTTGCTTTCTTCTGTTGGGCTCATAAAATTCTCAAGGACATCTTTAGAAGTGGTTGAAGGTGCAGTAAAGAGAATATTACCACAGGGAGCTTGAATGTTAACTGTTTTATTTATCAGTAATTTCCCATTTATCTACTTGGGAAGCTACTTTAGTTTTATCACTATATAATCTCCTATTTTCATCACTAACTGTGCTTCCTATAAAAAGTAATACAATTACTCAGCACGATTCTTATGTTTTAGTTTATTTTGGAATGCTGTGAACTCATTCAAACCAGAATGAATTAAAATCAGATTCAATAGCTTTTTCTAATAGGAACTTTTATAAAGGTGTGTCACAGAAAACAATTTTTTACAAGCAGAAGGAATGTTTTCAAGAGTCAGAAGACAAGGGAATGTTATTCTTATTTGATTCCAAATGCAACAAATTTAAATGCAAACTAGTTCCTACGGTCAGGCAGCAGGTATCCCTTGTCTGCAAACCTGTTCCTACTCACAATCAGAACACAAATGCACAGCAGGTATTTGGTCAATTTTTCCTACCTGTAATGATCAGGACGAAGCTGTGAGGGCACCTAATATTCTGCCACTTTCATCTGTTTTGCACTTCACAGAGCTCCAATTTGAACATAGCTGTAGAGGACATCGGGGACATAATGCTCATCGAAAGTCAGTAAATGTGATTACTGTAATCAAATTCGTTGTAATGACTTTTTTGAACCACACTGACCCAATTGAAACGGATGATATATGATGAACAGCATATATATATATATATATATATATATATATATATATATATATATATAATTTAATACCAATTATTAAAGAGGTTTGCTGACAACTTAAGTGCTTTTAGTATGATATATCTGTTATGTTTTTTACATATTGATGGTTAATTTTTGCTATGTATTACATTTAATGTCAAAGAGACATCTTTCTAATGCCTTGTTGGTTCCGAAGCAGTTAAAACAACATATTTTGGTCCTCCCTAAGTTTTCTGAGTTACACTTTGTCTGACTCAACATTAAAATTATTCTTAGCGTAATTGATCCTGCTTTGTTATGTTGTTATGTTGAGAAATCCAGCACAGATCATTGCAAAGTATTTTTTAAATTTTCACTACACCTGAAAAAAAATATAGAATTCATTTCCAGACACATTAGTATACTAAAGCACACCATAAGGGTTTAGAGCTCATGCATTTGGATTGAGGGTTGTTTTCCAATAGACCGAGCATTAAAAGAAGGCAAAAGAAAGTCAAAGACCAGGTTGAAAAACATCTTGTTGGTGTAACACCAGGTCCTTTATGTGCAACAGGTGATACAGAATATTAGGAGCATATTAGGTGTTGAACAATTACATAATTAAACAAAAAGTAGACTTGTCTATATATTTAAAGTCAGCCATTATTTTGTTCATGGTCCCCAAAGATATTTTTGCAGAGTGAGACTCTTCTTTTCTTTAGTCTCCCGCTGTGAACAGAGTGAGAAGTTAAAAGCAGAAAAGACATGAAGGGAGTGTTGGACTAATTGGAATTCAAGGGTGACATCTCTAATATATTCTGCAGCATTAAATCAACATGCAAAATCTTTCATGCTTTAGTTATGTTATCTTCTTCATTACCATAAACTGACTTTGTTGTGAATAATTTGGTACTTTGCAATTTGTATATAAATAAAAAAAAGAAATATTGTAATACCACTTTTAATTCTGCTGTACATTAAGTATATAAGTATTCATTTATTTATTTTCTATATGGTTTCTAATGATTTTGCAAGGAAAATGACAGGCTCCATGATGTTTTGCATATCTTTTCATAGACTTAGTCTAAAACCTTCTCTTGCAGGAAACAAAGATTAGCTTTAAGATTATTGTTTCTTTAACATGTCAGCTAATTCGATGCCATGCTCGAATTATGTTTATATACTCACATATAGTCTGCATACATATTTGATTTATTTCATTAATTTTATTTCATTAATATTAATGTTTAATACCACAGAGAGACAAAAATGTGTAAGAATGTGCTGTATTTCCACCTTTTTCACTTTTCACTGCTTTTAAATGCTACTAAATTTCTGATTTCCTCTATAATTGTAGATCTAAGTGCTAATTTGCTCACTAATAGAGTTCCTAAATAGCTGGCTGCAGTAAACCTCTGTTAATATCCTGTTTTAAAAAGCCCCAAAGTGATTTTTGGTTAAAAGTTGCTTTAGAACACTCAGAAAGAAGGCAGCTGATACCTTCTGCAAATACTGCTCTGGTCGTACAAACTTTGTTGAAGGTATTTTAAATGAAGACAACTTTTGACAAACTTAATACAGGACAAACTGTGCCATTTTTAAAAACAGTTTACTCAACGGGAGCAGTCAGGAGCTTTCAATCAGAAGCTGTCGCCCACTTCGATTATCCATATAAGCTGGTCCAATCCCCTCCTGACTCAGTCTGAACCAGCTTCCTTCCCCTTCAATGTTTTTTGGTAACAAAATAAACAGTAGACTCTCAGAACAAAGATACACAATGGAACAATCACAGAACCTCAAGGAACTGTTCTATACCCTATTCAATAACTTTACATTTACTGGTACATTGAAAGCCTGTACGGTACTGTTTAGCACCATTTAATATAAAACTGAATAATAAGAGCAAATCTCAATTCGGATTGGTGTGTAGAGGTCTATACTGTGGTGCTATTATAGCTATCTGTTAAAAAGGTGAAAAAAGGTGCATTTTTGTACCAGGATACCCCAAATGGGTACAAACAAGCCCTTTATAGTACAAAATGTAAAGGTACAAATATGTATGTGTATAAATACAATATGTATAAATACCCATAAAGGCTACAGCCTTTGCACATTTTGAGGTACAGGTGCGTACCTATTTTTTTTAGGAGAGAGTAGATAATTGGCCAATATATTTTGAACGTGTATTTGCTTTAAAATGTACTTTTAGAGATATAAGGAAGCATTAAACACCCCCTCTTGTTTGAGAAACTTAAATTACGCAAAGGAAAATGAACAAAATAAACAAGGATGGCATGTGTGATTAATGACGCATGCAAACAAACACTCACTAGATGAGATCCACTTCTGCTGTGTGTCAGTTTAATTAATTAATATGCTTTTAATTAGAATTACTTGTCCATTTTCATCGATGGCCATGAAGTAATTGACAACATTTTGAAGAATGGTAAACCAATGGGTGCTGTGGAAGGTCGATGAGGGAATGCATTAGATTTTCCACTCGTAGGAACGTAAAGAAGAAGCCTGTGATGCCCAAGTGCGACATGGTTTACGGATGCACACTTTAGTCACACAGAGAAACCACTAAAATGGAAATAAGAAAATATGGTTAGAATGCTCACATGTGTAAAGAACACTTGATTGTGAGCTATTGTGACTTTATATTAATTTAGCACTTACTATGAATCTAAACATGATACTGTAACTTCGACTCCTGCTATTTTACACCTGCTGCCATCATTCAGTCTGGCATCGATAAATCATCACTGCATGTGTCGTCTTCGGGGGATGTTACAAGCCCAAAATGTTTGAATTGCCCGCTTTAGACCAAAAAAATAAATAAGTAAATGAATAGAGATAAAACTATAAAACTTAATAAAACACCCTTTATTCCTGAAAATTAAAAAAAAAACTAAAGAGACAAATTTGGAATTTGTTTATTGCCAAAATGGAATGTGGATCATTGGAGGTACAGTGGCTTTGAGGATAATTTATTTGAAAAAAAAAAAAGAAAGTTACTGTCTTGAAACTAGGAAAAATCAAGCAAATCTTGAAACACCTTTGTACCAATGCCAATGACCCATATACTTAAAAAAAATAGAATGCATGCTTTGTTAAATGCAATGTCTGGATGGCAAATTAACTGCTTTTATGGTGGCAAAGTTTTCAGGTAAGCAAAAATTGTGCCTTTATTTTTCTATTTACAATATACTTTGTTATTTGTTCCCACTAAGTTAAAAAATGAAACAAAATGCTCCAAGAATCTTCTCATGTGGTCTTTAGATTCACGGACCTTTCCAGATTTCAGTGTCATCAGGACCATTTGTACACAATCACCTCTTTAAACTTTTTATTTTTTACGATTATTGATGTTTGTACCTTTTTCCAACAACAACAACAACAAAATACCAACAAAATACCAACGAAACTCTCGAAACGAGGCATTTTGTTTTTGAGCCATCCTTTTAAAATTACCCAAGTGCTGCAATCAAAGAATGATGCCAAGTGATTCAGGGAATGTAGCTATACTGTTGAATATTCTTATTTTGAACTTTTCATTAGCATGCATGAGAGATGCTGTCTTGTTTTTCCAACGTGTCCACTAAAACTGGCTCTTGAGGTTTTTGCTGGAAACAGAACAGAATGTTGACTTAATCAGAAAGAAACTGCAGAAATGTGTCAAGCATCTGTTGATGCAAAATGCAATCTCAGGATACTATTTTGCTCACCCAGTTCCAACATCAAGGGAGGAACTGATGGAAATTGAAGTAAGGATTGCATTGATGCAAACTCATATCAGGAAAATAAACACATGATGTGTATCTTCTGCTCGAATAAAATACACAACACTATTTGTATGTGCTCCCATGAGTCTGTGCAGAAGCCAATTCTTTGATGAGATTTTATTATTTTTTGTATTTTTTTTTTATGTCCACAGCTTGATGTCTCAAATATTATTTATTGTGAGGTTAACTTTTACAGCAATGGTGTACATGAGGAAAATGGTAAATAACATCTAAGTAAAGAAATGTAAAGTGTTATATTTGATGTTTTGAAAATTTTCCGTTCTTTTACTGTAAAAATTTAAGACAAAGTGTGAGATTGTTGACATATCTATCATGACTTAAAATAACACGATGCATGCGGTTTCTCAACCTAAATTAAAAAAAAAATCTACTAAAGCCTGAAAAACACAAAGCGGGCGCAAAGTGGGACTAAGAAATAATAAAACCGAAATAATAAGTATTTTTTGCATTGGTTTAGATCTTGAGTACACTTTCTTTTTTGGTAGACATAATTAAGTAACGTTCTCATGCAAATGATGACCATTAAGTTTCAGGTTTGATCTTTATCCTCGCACAATTTCTTTTATCAAAAATGGCATCAAATTACACACACGCACGCACGCACACACGCACACGCACACACACACACACTTGTGTAGGATGACTGCCCTATCATATTGTGTCTGACGAAGAATTTTGCAGCGTATGTTCACCATAACAGTGTGTTTGTACAGAATGCAAGGTATGGTCTGAAACCTTGATGACTCTTAAGAATCTGCAGAAAAAAAAAAATCCACTTTCAGTAAATGATAGGGTTACGCTCACTGGTCACTTTATTAGGTACACCTTGCTAATACCAGGTTTGACCCCCTTTTGCCTTCTGCCTTAATCTTTCGTGTACTGAAAACATTGAGTTTTTTTACATATTGACATGATAGTATTTGATTCATTTGAATCATGATGGAACTCTCCACATTCCAAAGGTGCTCTATTGGATTGAGATCTGGTAACTATGTGTACGCCATCTGAGTGCACTGAACTCATTGTCATGTTCAAGAAACTAGTCTGAGATGATTTACGCTTTACGTCATGACGAGTATTCCAGCTGTAAGATTGGTACAGTGTGGTCATAAAGGGAGGGACATGGTCAACAGCAATCATCATGTAGGCTGTCGTGTTGACACAATGCTCAATTGGCACTTATTGGCCCAGAGAGTGCCACGAAAATATCCAACGCATCGTTAAACCACCAGCCTCAAGCAGACCCTCTCTCCAGACCGGGTAACGCTTTAATCTTCCATCATCCAATTTTGGTGAGCCTGTGCAAATTGTAGCTGACAGGAGTGGCGCCCGGTGTGGTCTGCTGTAAACGAGGTTTGACGTCTTTTTTGGACCATTCTCTGTAAAGCGCAGAGAAGGTTGTACAGGAAAATCAAAGTAGATCAGCAGCCTCTGAAATACTCCACTCTTAAATCACCCTTCTTCCCATTCTGATGTTCATTTGGAACTGAGCAGATGTCTACTACATGCCTAAATGCATTGAATTGCTGCCATGTGATTGGCTGATTAGAAATTTGAATTCTAACACTGTGTATTCTATATCATTTGCATCAGAACTACCTAAGTTAATTTTCATTTCCCTCCTATTCAAGTAAGTAATTTGCCTTTTTCCTCTTTCTGTAGTAAATATTTGCACAATTGTTTTGAGTATTATTCCCACCTCTGGGGATAATCCAGCGGAGGCGATAAAACAGACCTGACTTTAATTGTGTCAATGGGATGTTTTCAAGGTCTGTGCTGCTCCTTAAAATAAAGCTATGCTACTCCAGCTCACAATATCACAGCTGCTGTCACCAGTTGTGTGATAAAACTAGAGCACACCTTTTATTGTGACCTTGGTGAGGAAAGGACAGAAGGAAACTAATGCTATTTCAAATATGATTAACTGCATCCTTGAAGCCGTCGATCAATAATTACTAAAGAAAATCAACTAGACTACAATAAAAATTACTAGTTAGGTGCAAAGACAAACTCAGGGAAGGTGAAAGAATCTTAAAACTGTGACTCTGAGGTTTCATTTTACACAAACACATATGTCAACAGTTGTGGAATAAAACACCCTGGAGCAAATACAAGGACGAGACACTGGCAAATTAGAGCACTATCACCTTTCTCTTTCAACCCATGTGTAGAGACATGATTAATCTTTTGACCAATAACGTGGTGTGTCATACACATTACAAGTCCATAAGGTGTCAGGAGGCAGAACAGATCTATCAGTCAGAAAATACGAGCCATTAGCACTGCCCCGGCACAACAGGAGAGCAACAGAAACAGAGTTACGATGTTTTGCTGGGTCTAAGATAAAATATAGCGAGGTCACAAAGTTCACTTGTTACTTGAGTAACTCATGAATCTCATTACTGCAGGAAAGGCCCTCGAAGTCTTCATTTCTGCAGTATTCTTTCAGAAAGTTATTGAGCAATAAATACTTTGTTTATACTATTTTAATACAAATAGAAGCGCTATTAAAAAAAATATAAATTCTCTCCATTTGAGGGAAATTCCTCAAAGGCTAAAAAAAACAAGGTTTGATCTTTTGCCATAGAAACACATGCAAAAATAACCATCTTCATCAGGAGTCACACTGTAAAGGCAACAACAGTAATATGCTATAAATAGGCTACAGAATAAAACCATATTTTTAATGAAGGTGTGTAATCGTAACCCTTAGAAGTCTTTGCATCCACCATGCATGTGCCAATCACAGCGGCTATTTTGAATTAAATAGAAATATATTATAAAGTGTTGGATTATTAATTTTGATTTTTTTGAATTCACACAAACTTTACAAGAGTTATGACACATAATTTGCAAGGTAATTCAAATTAAAATTTGAGAAAATGCACATCGTCTTTCAGTTTTGTTTTACAGACCATAAACCGGTGCCATCTAGTAATGAAAAGGAGGGATAACCCTTGGAAGATCAAGATGAAATTTAATTCTGACTCAGGACTTGATTTTTCATTCTCAAATTTTGCAGTGAAAGAATGATATAGGCCCCAGACTTTTAAGTGTTGATTCTGGGGGAAAGCAAAAATAAACAATTTTAAGAATGGTCTTGACAATTCAGGTAATTTTTACAAATCATTTTAATTTAAATTGCATTAATATTTCTTCTATAATTTTGCTTGTCATTGAATATGTTGAACAATAGGGAATAGTTAACTATTGAAAAGTTTGCTACAGAGATAGTAAAAATGTATGAGCTTTAAAAAGTAAATTAATGATCTTTTAAAAAAAGTCATAATTAGTCTTAAATATTATAATTTCGATCCCTGGAATTGGATGGAATGGATTGAAAAAAAGTTTGCTTGAAAGTAATAAACCACACAAAATATAAACAAAAGTAAATATATAGCATGAATAAATATAAAATATAGAGTATTGTGGGTACAGTAATGCAAAACCATTAATCTCGCTTATGTAATGTTTATAGTAAAGTTCGGCCATTTTTACTGTAAAATCTAGAATTTAAAATTTTAAAAATAAATCTTCATTTTAAATCACCTGTTCGTTTTTGACAGTTATGTAATCATATCTAAATATAATTCTTATTTTCAAATCAAAGATTTTTTTTTGAAAGCTTCTAAAAGCAGCATCTCTAAGTTTGCTTCATAAAACCCAGTGGCTCTGAAAATCTCAATTTTCCTAATCACTGGTGCAGTTTCAGCCTGACTGCCTTCAATTGCCCTCACTGCACAAAGCTCTTTTCAGCTGGTTTTACAAAAGCAAGCACCATCAGAAAACACCAGCAGCAGTGACATCGGATTCCTATTTATCACGAATGCATGCTCACGTTTTGGCCATTTTTGATCAAAAAGTAATCTTTTTGTTGTATGACAGCTGAGGCTTTAATTAGAGCCTGGCTATAGAACTGAACCTTGGTTTCTCGCTCCTGCTGTTCTTTCTGACGCTTGTCCATCCGCTCACTTCCCCCCTAATTTAAGCTGAAAACAACATAAAAGGCGCATGTCTATAAAGCACTGTGTACAGCACTGCCTATCAATTTCATCCGCAAAGCCTCATAAAAAGCTTAGAATAATGACCATATTTACTGAAAACTCAAGCTGCTTAATAGAAATGGAAATAGCATGTCATATTTTTGTGTGAGAAAACAAGATAAAAACCAGGCTTTACAATGGGTTTTAATTGCAGAAAAAGTAGAACATTAAAATTCCACTTATGCTTGCACCACCACAACTTCTGCCTATTTGTATTCTGTGAGCTTTGGCAAATGACAACGTGACAAGTGTGCATGGCCAAAGGCTTTTTAAAGATTGCTGGAAAGCATTTGAATAACATTCACATCTGCTCACTTACTATTGCTTCCTGTTTTAACGTTGGGGATTAAATATAAAACAGAACTTAAAATATGAGTCCTGTTTAATTCTGTAGGAACATTTCATTTAAGCTTTCAGTTTAAAATATCAACAATGAATTTTATCATTTATGATCGTTATGCTAAAATGCTATTGCCAGATGTAGAGAATGCTTAAATAGTTTCCAAAATGATCAATGTTTTTTTTTTTTAAATCCTTCAAAAATATGTGTTTGAGTAATTAAGAAAAATAAGTATTCAAATCTTTTCAAAGCAACTAACGCAGGAAGTAGTTTTAAGTTATGATTGTTTGTGTGTGTGTGTACGTATGAGAGAAAGAGCGAGAGAGTGTAACAGCGTTGTGTGCCTGTGTGTGAGTCAGAAAATAACCCAGTTCAGCAACACTCAGCTCAAACTCAACTTTGGCTTCTAACACAATTTGATGATGAAGCTCCTTGTGTTAAAAAAGACATAAATAAAATATCAAATGTCAAAAAATCCAGCGTTTTTACGGTTTCACAGTAATCCCTTTAAGTCAAAGGGTATCAAACTCAATTTGCTGGAGGGCAGCACATGTCCTGATTTTGCAATTTGATGTGTTCAAGATAAAACAAGGGACGATCTTAAGGTAAAATTGTTCAACCAATCCAATACGTGCAACATTACTACAATTAAAAAAAATGACCAAAAACAAATAAAACACAAAATATTTGCATTGCGTGTGTACTGTTGATTTGTGTTGTTATTGATTTGCAGTAATGTTGTGTACTAATGAGTCACTGAAGGAAATTAAATATAAAACTCCTGTTCAGAGGTGGGTAGAGTACCAAAATCTGTACTCAAGCAAATGTAAAAGTACTTAAAAAACATAAATTTTTACTCAAGTAAGAGTAAACGTATTAATACCAATAGTTACTTGAAGAAGAGTAAAAAAGTGTCAGATGGAAAAACAACTAGCTACTAATTACTTTTGATCTGATTGATATGAAGCAAAAACCTTTAATTTTAAATAGTTTGGAATGTTTCCTTACATCTCTCTTTGAAAGTCTCATTATTTTGTTTTTAGGCTGAAGTAAAGTAGACTCTATCGGTCCTGTGATGAGCACATTAACATCACATAATCTCTCATTTGTTATAACATTTAAACACACCCACACCGTTGGTTAACTCTGTCTTAGTGTGTGTGTGTGTGCGTGTTGAGGGTTTTTTTTTTTAAATTTTGTTTCTTTATGAACTCTGTGTTTATGTTTTTTTGCGTTTCAGTATGTAAACATTTATTTGGGCATTTGCTCTTTCTTGAACAATAAATCAGTTTTGCTGTTGAACTTCAGCAGTAATTTGCATCTTGCAAGACTTCAGATCCAAAGACACGTTTTATTTTATATATGTAATGGTTATTGCAATTTTGTGAGTAATGGGGGAACCGTTACAAAATGCAATTGAGTAAAAGTAACCATCTTTAATCATACTCTTACAGTACTCAGAAATGTATTCAAGTAAATGTAACTAAGTAAATGTACGGTAATGAGTTACTACCCACCTCTGCTCATTCTTAAACAATTCATTCAAACGATGTCTTCTGACAACATTAACATGAAGGTGTACTTCCATTATTTTAGTTTGTTTCAACTAGTTCAGATGAGAATGTTCAGCGTGGTGAGAAAGAAACCCCAGTCAGTTGTTGTTCTGCACCAAATGATCCAAGTGATCAAGTGTGGGAGAACCCTTTATCTGAAGTGAATCATTTGAAATAGATGCTTTAGTAACAGGTCCACTGGTTCTTATTCCAGCTCAGAACAGGGTCGAACAACACACCGTCGACACTATTAACACTTGTGTTCCTGACTTTGGATAATTCCGAGTCATCAATCACCCTGACGTGAACGTGTTAGGATTGTGGGAGGAAACTAAAGTTCCTGGAGCTTTTCAGTGACCCGACAAAGCTTTCCTCTTTTTTTTTTTTGCCCAGAGATAGGTAATATGTAATTTCCTGCTGGTTAATTTTTCTGGACTCTGGACTCCATGGGGTTTTATCGATGCTAGTGAATGATGGTCCTCCAGCTTTGAACATCATAATTGGAATTGTGAGCTGTCGTCTGAGTGGAAGTATGTACCACACACTGTTCTTTGTGAAAACATTTGTTTTCCCACTGTATTCCTTCTGTTTCTTTAAAGCAGGTTTTCGTTTAGCAATCCAAATCTAACTGTATCCCTCACAGAAGAGGGTTTCTGTTCTTTTTTTCTCACTCATTGGGGAAGATGCCACACCTTCCATTAAAATCCACCCAGCATGGATGTGTTGGTATGGTGACATGAGGTCATGGACTCATGTGGTTCACTGCTTGGCCAACACGCTCCACACTGAGGCTGGCTTAATAACAACGACACAGAGTCGATTGATTTTCGCCACTTAGAAAATTGATCTAGACCCTGACATGCTTTGTTTCGTCATGCCTTTCTGGGGCGTTAAAATCTCCTGGAGAACACAAGCTGTTGTTTGTTGTATTATGCAAGTTTAAAACGTCATGAAAACCATTTTTTTCTGTAGAATGTCCCGTAGTCTTAGATTACTGAGCAGGAAGAGTAAAAAAAATCAAACTAACCCAGGTTGCTTTTGCATAGTGGTACTGTTTTGGCACACAAGTGGTAACAAAAACTATGAATGTGAGTATAAAAGTTGAGAACTATCAAATAAAGTAACCTGACTGTGCCCAAAATTGCTGCATGTACTGCAAAATTTGGTATCTGTAATCTTTCTATCCCACATTTGTAAACATTACAAGAATTATTATTGAAAAGTAAACATTTATTACTGGTTATGGCTTCCTCTGCATGGAGTCTAAAATACTTTTAAATATTTTTGTCAGAAAATGCCAGGTCTGATTGGTAGACACAGACAAATATGAAGAACTCAACAGCGTTTTCTTGGAAACTTTTTGTGTAGTGTAGCTGACTCAGTTCCAGGCCGCACAGGGCTTTTATTTAAAATAGTGCACCAAAAATAAATAATTAGAAGTCACTCAGCACTTTGGGAGAGGGCAATGAGCAGGTCAGGTGACTTAGGGCTCCGGGATGTGTGTTGGGAGTACTGCTTAGTCCAGTGGCATGTGGATATCTGCACCAGAGGTGTGGGACTTCCCTGTGCTGGTGCATCCGCCATGCTCCGGAATCTGAGCTAACTGGATACATGTGCCCCGTCGTCGTCTCCTTGTTAGTATATGACAAGGAATAGTGCCCAGCACGATCTTCCAGGGGACGGGGAACTAGTTGAACCCAGTGACTCAGCTGGCTCAGCGACAAAACTCTAGACCAGGTCCGCTTCTCCCACACTGAAAGGTGCGACTCACGTTGACCGGCTAAATCAATGTGATGATAAGCAGGTTGCAGCCTGATGATGAGCAGCTGGCAACGTTGATTTTGCACCGCACTGTACAAAAAGTCAATTGCAGAATTATGTTGCAAAATGTTAATTCAGTAGGCTACAGATGTCAATCACAAATGTAAAAAAGGCGATGTAAAATGTAAATAGTGTTGGATTAACAATTTTTGGATTAACCGATGAGAGTAGGCTGGCTTTTGGTGTGGACTGCTTGTGGTTTTGCGCCAGTTCTCGTGAATGGTACTGTGCAGGCGTGTTTGTTATTGGGCAGTGGTATGGTGATGGTGTCTGCTACTTTCTTCACTACCTGGTCATTGTGTCGGTGGTACCGGTCTCCTGGGAGGGCTGCTGAGCACTAGTGCTCTAGTGTGCCCTTTGCTGGGCAGAGTGAACTTGTTCGCAGGTCACTCTTTCCCCAGATGTGCAAGTTGACTGTGCTGGATAACAGAGTTTGGACCATGAATTTAAAACATTGCGGCTCTACCTTACAGATGTCATTCCAGGTCAGCTTCCTCTCCAGAGCTCCTTGCCACCTAGTCTCCCACCCCATCCTCACCATCCTTCTGGTCCTCACTTCCTCAACCCGACCTAGCACCTCCTCGAGGACAAGCTGGCGTCTAATCTCTTTCAGCTTTTCTAGAACTCCATTTGACACTCTCCAAGGCTTTTTACCGCTAATGTTTCTAAACAAGATATTCCAGAGGATTTCAAATGCTTAAAAGAAGGAATGAATATGGAAAACCAGGGCTGTTGCTCCATCTGTGCCATTCTCTGCTGAGTGTACAGTAGTCTACACTAAGGTTTCGGAGCGTCTGGTCGATGATTCAGATGGTTCTGTTCTGTAAGTGCATGATTAGTGTGTGATGAGCCGCGAGGTCTCCTTCTTCACACTATAACGACTTCAGGCTCGCAGATAAAAGGTGCCGTATAAAAGTAATCCATCATCAGCAGACTTTATTACCTGTGAAATGGCTCACGCTGGGTTCTTCAGGTGCTTATATGCTTTTATGTTCCTGCAGAATCAAGAGACAATAAAGTCTAAATTCTCAACATCAAGTTTGTTTTTGTAAAACTGGATCGATTGAATGGCTTTTCAGGATGTCACTGACATTTCCCATTTTCCTGTGACGTTTGAGATGTCATCAAACCATTTCAGGAACATTCACGACTTTCCTTTTCGATCTACATATTCAAATAAAGGAACAGTGCCATGCAAAGCAGATCTTGAAATTAATGGATGCTTTGTAGGGGAATCAAGAGCATCTCTCCTTTAGACAACCTCTGTCGAAGAGTCATTAAGAATGAATTATTGCAAAAAAAAAAATAAAACATAGTTCACATCATCACTTTCCAGTTTGCTTTGAAACATATTGTTTGTGTTCCAAGCTATGAACCAATTGTGTGTCCGCAAACTACGTGAATATAGTTCCACAAATGGGGACTTGTCTTAGTGTGAAAGCAAGGTCATTGGGAAAGATGCTTTTCTGTTTGCCTGGCTACCAGAGAGCATCTATGGCATCTACTTTAGATCAGAACGTAGATCAGAAAATCCCATACAGAAATATTCATAGATATACATATTTAAAGCCTTTAAATGAGAGTAATTTTAATCTGGACAGACAAATCCTAATTTCGAGGTACTCATTAGTCCACGTTTTTGTTATCTCACGACTAGAATACTGTAACTTGCTTCATTTTGGTGCGTCAAAGACAGTTTTGTCTCAATTATAGCTGGTTTTACATAATACTACTGTTCGCCTACTCACTGGCACAAAGAAACAGGAGCAGATTACTCTGGATTTAACCATGACTGTATTGACCATTTTAAAATACTTTTGTTTAAATATTTAACACTTGTGTATTGTTTAAATTCACTACCCTTTTGTTCTATTCATTATACACTCCATTTAACTTCATTTACCAGTCAGAAACTAACTGCACAGACCTATCTCAAGGGTTAAAAGTTCTACATGTTAATCAACAGTAAAAATCTTAATTTTTACCTCTCCCCAACAGGAATGTCCACCAATAATCAAGAATCCATGATTATTTGGTGTATTGGTAATCAAAAATGATCATTATAATGAAAGTCGATGAGGCAAAAACAGCCACAAACCATACGAAAGTCTGAAAAATATGAAAATCTGGTGCTATACAAAAACTAAAAATCCATCCGCACTAATGTTGTTAGTTATTTTTGATGTCCACGAAAAATCCAGCCCACGGACATTGTTCATATTGAAAATAAGACATTTTTGTTTGTTTTGTATGTAGGGCAGGGGTGTCAAACTCATTTTCACAGAGGGCCACATTAGCATAATGGCTGTCCTCAAAGGGCCAGATGTAACTTATAAATGTAAAACAATGTAATCGAATGTAGTGTAAAATAAATGTAACTACTCCTTAATGTTAAATAGCTCATTATTTAAAACTTATTCAAGTGACAATTCAGTTACATAGAAACAATTGTATGCTTGTTGTTCTAGTATAAATCCTTTTGATTTTTGTCAGCTTATGAAAACCCACATAACTCTATTAATGAAGGAACAAACTGTCCAAGTGAATAAAGAAAATAGCAGATGGCATTTATCTGAGCTCATTGGTGTAATTTGTTTAGTGAAAAAAAAAACCTGTCACAGACTGAAGACATAGCATATCGATCATCATATTTTATCATTAGGCTCAAGAAACAGATCACAGAGAAACTATTAGGTGTGCCCATTTCACATCTTGAAATTTATTTTAGCGTGAGAAATCTCTGCGTGAGAGATCACTCAAATGCGTGAGTCTTACGTTCAATGTGTGAGTGTTGGCAGCTCTGCAGTCTGCAGTTTTACTCATGAGTTTGGATGTGGAAACACCGCTGCAGCTACCATAGGCCACAAGGCATTGTGGGAAATGTAGTTTTTTGTTCGTTTTCTTTTTCTTTTCTTTTTTTTTTAGACACTCAAAACTTTTAAGCTCTCGCGGGTTTTGAGAATCTGGACCACGGGCCTTGAGATTTGACACATGAATGTAGGGAATCTTGACAATTAAAGGGTAAAAGTCCTGGATTTAAAAAAGAAGTTTTGATGAGAGCTCAGTTAGATAGAGATTTATGCAACACAAAAGAGTAGTGAATTTTAAGTGTTTGAAACATTTCAAAACATTTTCCCAAAATATGTGTAAAAAATAAGATTTGAACCCCAAAAAAATCATTAGTTTTGCTGAAATAGAGAAAGTGTTGCAAATTTGGGCTCAAAATCACCCTCACATGGCTAAAAATATCCCTAGCAGCACATAAGGGTTAAAAGGTCTGGCCCCTCCTTACCTGTCTGAGCTTCAATTCAGGTACTCTCTACCTGTCCATGATATTCCAACTCCTAAGTCTATGAGGTCAGATGACCAGCTGCTCCTGCATGTACCTAGGACAAGAAGGAA
>SRMA01024247.1:0-12956 GCA_007224835.1 Danionella cerebrum
CTCTGCGTTCACACGCATTTTCCGCTAGGAAATGCATATTCTAGTTATTATTTTTATTCCCCCCCTTTTTTTAGAAGCCAACTACTTCAGCATACTTTGCACTAGAAACACCATTCAAACTTTAAAATGTTCAGCTTTTTCAGACTAGGTTGCTATTACATATCACTTTTCAAACTTTTATACTTTTTATAAAATTTAACTTTATTTAAAATATTTTTCCCATTGAAATGAATGGGAAACACTTCAAATCTCTTTCAATCTTCAGCTTTTTTTCAACCTTCATAACTTCAGCATACTTTCAGCTAGAGCAATCATTCAAATTTTAAACAATTCAACAAATTTTCAGCTTTTAAAATATGTTTTCAGCTTTTTCATATCTTTTACAGATTTTTATAAATCACAGTTTAAGTTTAATGAAGAATTTGGATTTTGACCTAATTCTGCTCCACTCTAGCTTCCACTCTAATTTTCCACATCTCAAACTTCTTAATCTATTCCTCTCTCCTAAACTAAGCTTTACCCTTTATGCACAAAATTATTATTAAAGTAGTAGAGAAATTTGTCCTCTTTCCAAAGATGCAGTTGTTTCTTTCATAGGACCTACGGTTTTTAAACTAGGAGGGCTAAACCTTAACGAGGGAAGAAAATTGCTCCATTAAGATCAATACATTTCACCCAGAAAATGATGCTCAAAAAGTTTTAAATAAAGGCTTTTTATAACTCGCCATAACACCTAGAATTTTCCACATATTGTTAAAAAATTTACATCATAATCTTCATTGAGGCCTTCTGCTTCTCACAAAGAAAGAATCATCTTGATATGTCTTGCGGTTCTTCTGTAATGTTTATTTGTTTGAGGCATGGTCAACATCTGAGAAATGTCTCCTCGATTCGAAGAGTGGCAGTTGGAGGCAGCTGTTAATCAACTAATTTGAATAACGAAATTTGATTGGCTTAGCCTTCCCAAAGACTCACAATGGGCCATAGAGATGCATTGCTGCCATTCATTTCAATGGGGCAATTGATTCCCATATGATCCAATTGTAAAAGAGCTTTTGTAATTGGTTCACAATGGAGATTCAAAGCAACATTAAGGATGCATATAACTAATCCAGCCAATCATTGCTTATGATTTAACATTAATTCATCAAGCCACGCCCACTTTTCAACATAATTTTTGAATGTCAAATATCTTCTAAGTGGAACATCGTAGAAACTTGGGAGTTGTTTTATATTGATCTAGGTTGAATGTAGATTACAACATGATGTCACTAACTCATCCATAGCAACCAGATTATTTACCATAGCAACCAAACCAGATAATCTTTATCTCAGCCTAGGAAAATGCTAGAGACACAGGAGTTGGTCTAATTGACTTGTAGTCAAACAAGAAACCTTATATAATGTCAATGACCCCTCCGTAGCAACCATACTGGTTACCATAGCAACCCAATTGACACATCTCTCCCTCAGCTTAGGAAAGTGCTAGAGACATGGGGGTGAGTTTGTTTCAATAATTGTGACCCCGGTAACAATCACTGAGGTAACTAAACCCTCCATAGCAACCAAATGGTTACCATAGCAAGCAAATTGACATATCTCTATCTCAGCTTAGAAAAATGCTAGGGACACAGGGTTTGGTTTGTTTCACTCATAGTGAGACATGAAACATTATATGATGTCAATGACCCCTCCATAGCAACAATACTGGTTACCATAGCAACCCAGTTAGCACATCTTTTTCTCAGCTTAGGAAAATGCTAGAGACACAGGGGTTGTTGTAATTTACCTGTAGTCACTCAAGGAACATTATATGATGTTACTGACCCCTCCATAGCAACCAGACGTGTTACCATAGCAACCCAATTGACATATCTCTAACTCAGCTTAGCGAAGTGCAAGAGACATGAGGGTAGGTTTAATATTTCGTAGTCACACAGATAACAATATATTATGTCTGTGACCCCTCCATAGAAACCCTACTTATTACCATAGCAACCGAATTGATTGACATTTTCAACTTTACAATGTGTCACATTTGTTTTTAAGTTTCACGTTTCAGCTTCCACTTTCAAATTTGACAATTTTAACTTTCTAATGTTTTACCTTTCAGCTTCCACTAATAATTTGACACTTTTTACTTTCTAATGTTTCACATTTCAGCTTCCACTTTCAACTTATGACACTTTCAACTTTTGACACTTTTTCAGCTGTCTAATATTTTACCCTTCAGCTTCCACTTTCAACTTTACATATTTCAACTTTACAATGTTTCAGCTTCAGCTTTCAACTTTTGACATTTTCAACTTTATAATGTTTCACCTTTTAGCTTCAGCTTTCAACTTTTGACACTTTTAACTTTCTAATGTTTCACGGTTTAGCCAAGGAATTCAGCAATTTTAGGCATTCTCTTTCAGCTCTCTGCATTCACACGCATTTTCCGCTAGGAAATGCACTTTCTAGTTATTATTCTTCTTCTTCTCTTTTCTTCTGACAAAAATTCTACGCACTACTCCTCCTAGCCCGTTCGAGCTACAACCACGAAACTTTCCACGGTCGTCCAGACTGTTCCCACTCGAGTTGCTATATCTCTTCGGACCGATTGGACCAGCGGTTTCCGTATAAATCGCGAATTTCGGCCCAAAAATCGCCCAAGTCATTCCCTATGGGAGCCCTAGAGTGGTGATGTCATCGCTCACTCTAACTTTGAGCAAGCTCAGTCTTGTTGCTACTTGCACTGTTTTCTCAACTAAAAATTAACCTTTACACACACATTTTATACCTAAATGGTAGAGATTTTTGTCCTCTTTCAGTTGGTGCTGTTTTCATTTTTAAAAAACACACGGTTTTTACGCCAGGTGGCCTAAACCACAACGAGTGCACATAATTGCTCCATTCACCTCCATTCAAAAATTCTGGTGGATTCTGTTTAAAATCTCAATCGCAGGCTATTTTTAACTCGCCATAAATCATTCACACTTTATCACAGCTTCACAAAATTTACACCATTCTCTCCCTTAAAATCTTGGGATTCTAACAGTAAAAGAAATATTTCAATACCTCTGGTCATTCTTTTGTAATCCTTATTTGTTTGAGGGTATGGATTTCTCTGAAATGAGCAGTTGCACAGAATCAAATGAAGGCTATTTGTAGCTCGCCATAACTTTTTTATTTCCAATCACACCTTCACAAAAATTACAGCATTCTCTTCGTTAGGGTCTTCTGCTTCTGACAAAGAAAAAATCATTTCGATATGTCTTACGGTTCTTCTATAATCTTTATTTGTTTGAGGCATGGAAATCAGATTTTCTCCAGCAGATTTGCCATCGTTTAAAAAAACTGACAGTTGAGTCAGCTGACTCGTTTGAAAATCTGGCAGTTGATAACTCAAGGTGCAAGCTGATTTCAAATAAGTAGGTCAAAGGTGTCTCATTGACTTTCAATGGCCCATTAAAATGAATGGAGCATGAATCCCATAGATCCTAATGTAAAAGAGCTTCTGTAATTGATTGACACTGAAAGTCATACAAGCATTAAGGAAGCAAATTACTTATCCAGCCCATCATTGCTTGTGGATTAACATAAATTAATTAAGCCACACCCACTTTTTGACATAACTTTCAATGTCAAATATCTTCTAAACGGAACACAGTAGAGACATGGGGGTTGCTTTATATTATTCTAAATGAAGAGTAGATTACAACATGATGTCACTAACTCCTCCATAGCAACCAAATTGTTTACCATAGCAACTATATTGCCACATCTCTATCTTAGCTTAGGAAAATGCTAGAGACTTGGGGGCTGGTAAGCTTCACCCATACTGACAGCTGAAACATTATATTATGTTAATGACACCTCTATAGCAACCAGACCGGTTACCATAGCAACCAATATGGCATGTCTCTATCTCAGCTCAGGAAAATCATAGAGAGATGGAGGTTGCTGTATTTTACCCGTATAGATATTGGGAGCAATATATTAGGTCAGCTACCCCTCCATAGCAACCAAACTGGTTACCATAGCAACCAATATGGCACAGCTCTATCTCAGCTTTGGAAAGTCATAGAGACATGGGGGTTGATGTATTGACATGGGGAACAATGTGTTAGGTCACTGACCCCTCCATAGCAACCAGACTGGTTACCATAGCAGCCAATTTAGCATGTACCTATCTCAGCTCAGGAAAATCATAGAGACATGGGGGTTGCTGTAATTTACTTGTATTCATATAGGGAACAATATATTAGGTCAGCGACCCCTCCATAGCAACAACACTGTTACCATAGCAACCAATATGGCGTATCTCTATCTCAGCTTACGAAAGACATAGAGACATGGGGGTTGGTGTATTTTACTCGTGTTGACATGGGGAACAATATGTTAGGTCACTGATACCTCCATAGCAACCAGACTGGTTACCATAGCAACCAATATTGCATGTACCTATCTCAGCTTATGAGAATCATAGAGACATGGGGGTTGGATTATGTTATTGTTGCGGAATTGACAACATTTAAAAAAATAGGTATTAACGGTACCAACGCAAGCCAACATCGAAGTTTGCGTGCAAACTTTAAAATCTAGTTATTATTCTTCTCTTTTCTTCTTCCAAAAATTCTACCGGCATCTCCTCCTAGCCTGTTCGAGCTACAGCCACGAAACTTTCCACGGTCGTCCAAGCTGTTCCCACTCGAGTTGCTATATCTCTTCGGAGCGATTGGACCAGCGGTTTCCGTAAAAATCGCGATTTTCGGCCCAAAAATCGCCCAAGTCATTCCCTATGGGGGCCCTAGAGTGGTGATGTCATCGCTCACTCTAACTTTGAGCAAGCTCAGTCTTGTTGCTACTTGTACTGTTTTCTCAACTAAAAATTAACCTTTACACACACATTTTATATCTAAATGGTAGAGATTTTTGTCCTCTTTCGGTTGGTGCTGTTTTCATTTTTAAAAAACACACGGTTTTTACTCCAGGTGGCCTAAACCACAACGAGTGCACATAATTGCTCCATTCACCTCCATTCAAAATTCTGGTGGATTCTGTTTAAAATCTCAATCGCAGGCTATTTTTAACTCGCCATAAATCATTCAAACTTTATCACAGCTACACAAAATTTACACCATTCTCTTCCTTAAAATCTTGGGATTCTAACAGTAAAAGAAATATTTCAATACCTCTGGTCATTCCTTCGTAATCCTTATTTGTTTGAGGGTATGGATTTCTCTGAAATGAGCAGTTGCACAGAATCAAATGAAGGCTATTTGTAGCTCGCCATAGCTTTTTTATTTCTAATCACACCTTCACAAAAATTACAGCATTCTCTTCGTTAGGGTCTTCTGCTTCTTACAAAGAAAGAATCATTTCAATATGTCTCACGGTTCTTCTATAATCTTTATTTGTTTGAGGCATGGAAATCGGATTTTCTCCAGCAGATTTGCCATCGTTTGAAAATCTGACAGTTGAGTCAGCTGACTCGTTTGAAAATCTGGCAGTTGATAACACCAGGTGCAAGCTGATTTCAAATAAGTAGGTCAAAGGTGTCTCATTGACTTTCAATGGCCCATTGAAATGAATGGAGCATGAACCCCATAGATCCTAATGTAAAAGAGCTTCTGTAATTGATTGACACTGGGAAGTCATACAAGCATTAAGGAAGCAAATTACTTATCCAGCCCATCATTGCTTGTGAATTAACATAAATTAATTAAGCCACACCCACTTTTTGACATAGCTTTCAATGTCAAATATCTTCTAAACGGAACACAGTAGAGACATGGGGGTTGCTTTATATTATTCTAAATGAAAAGTAGATTACAACATGATGTCACTAACTCCTCCATAGTAACCCAATTGTTTACCATAGCAACCATATAGCCACATCTCTATCTTAGCTTAGGAAAATGCTAGAGACTTGGGGCTGGTAAGCTTCACCCATACTGACAGCTGAAACATTATATTATGTTAATGACACCTCTATACCAACCAGAGTGGTTACCATAGCAACCAATATGGCATGTCTCTATCTCAGCTCAGGAAAATCATAGAGAGATGGGGGTTGCTGTATTTTACCCGTATAGATATTGGGAGCAATATATTAGGTCAGCGACCCCTCCATAGCAACCAAACTGGTTACCATAGCAACCAATATGGCGCAGCTCTATCTCAGCTTTGGAAAGTCATAGAGACATGGGGGTTGATGTATTGACATAGAGAACAATGTGTTAGGTCACTGACCCCTCCATAGCAACCAGACTGGTTACCATAGCAACCAATTTTGCATGTACCTATCTCAGCTCAGGAAAATCATAGAGACATGGGGGTTGCTGTAATTTTACTCGTATTCATATAGGGAACAATATATTAGGTCAGCGACCCCTCCATAGCAACCACACTGTTACCATAGCAACCAATATGGCGTATCTCTATCTCAGCTTACGAAAGTCATAGAGACATGGGGTTGGTGTATTTTACTCGTGTTGACATGGGGAACAATATGTTAGGTCACTGACCCCTCCATAGCAACCAGACTGGTTACCATAGCAACCAATATTGCATGTACCTATCTCAGCTTATGAGAATCATAGAGACATGAGAGTTGGATTATGTTATTGTTGCGGAATTGACAACATTTAAAAAAAATGTATTAACGGTACCAACGCAAGCCAACATCGAAGTTTGCGTGCAAACTTTAAAATCTAGTTATTATTCTTCTTCTTCTCTTTTCCTACGTCAAAAATTTACAACGCTTCTCCTCCTCGCCCTTTCGAGCTACAGCCACGAAACTTTCCGCGGTCGTCCAAGCTGTTCCCACTCGAGTTGCTATGTCTTTTCGAACCGATTTGACCAGCGGTTTCCGTAAAAATCGCGAATTTCGGCCCAAAAATCGCCCAAGTCATTCCCTATGGGAGCCCTAGAGTGGTGATGTCATCGCTCACTCTAACTTTGAGCAAGCTCAGTCTTGTTGCTACTTGCACTGTTTTCTCAACTAAAAATTAACCTTTACACACACATTTTATATCTAAATGGTAGAGATTTTTGTCCTCTTTCAGTTGGTGCTGTTTTCATTTTTAAAAACACACAGTTTTTACTCCAGGTGGCCTAAACCACAACGAGTGCACATAATTGCTCCATTCACCTCCATTCAAAAATTCTGGTGGATTCTGTTCAAAATCTCAATCTCAGGCTATTTATAACTCGCCATAAATCATTCAAACTTTATCACAGCTTCACAAAACTTACACCATTTTCTTCCTTAAAATCTTGTGATTCTAACAGTAAAGGAAATATTTTAATGTGTCTTGTCCTTCTTTCGTAATCCTTATTTGTTTGGAGGTATGGATTTCTCAGAAATGAGCAGTTGCACAGAATCAAATGAAGGCTTTTTCTAGCTCGCCATAATTTTTTTTATTTCTAATCAAACCTTCACAAAATTTACAGCATTCTCTTCGTTAGGGTCTTCTGCTTCTGACAAAGAAAGAATCATTTTGATATGTCTTACGGTTCTTCTATAATCTTTATTTGTTTGAGGCATGAAAATTGGATTTTCTCCAGCAGATTTGCCATCATTTCAAAATCTGACAGTTGAAACTGGCAGTTTCAACAGCTGGCCCTTTGCAGCAGGTGCACTTGATTACTAATAAGTAGGTCAAAGGTGTCTCATTGACTTTCAATGGCCCATTGAAATGAATGGAACATGAATCCCATGAATCCTATTGTAAAAGAGCTTCTGTAATTGATTGACACTGGAAAGTCATACTAGAAATAAAGAAGCAAATCACTTATCCAGCCAATTATTCCTTGTGATTTAACATAAAAATAATTAAGCCACACCCACTTTTTTACAAAACTATCGATGTCAAATATCTTCTGAACGGAACACAGTAGAGACATGGGGGTTGCTTTATATTATTCTAAATGGAAAGTAGATTACAAAATGATGTCACTGACTCCTCCATAGCAACCAGACTGGTTACCATAGCAACCAATATGGCATGTCTATCTCAGCTTAGGAAAATCCTAGAGAGATGGGGGTTGCTGTATTTTACCCGTATAGATATGGGGAGCAATATATTGGGTCAGCGACCTCTCCATAGCAACCAAACTGGTTACCATAGCAACCAATATGGCGCAGCTCTATCTCAGCTTTGGAAAGTCATAGAGACATGGGGGTTGATGTATTGACATGAGGAACAATATGTTAGGTCACTTACCCCTCCATAGCAACCAGACTGGTTACCATAGCAACCAATTTTGCATGTACCTATCTCAGCTCAGGAAAATCATAGAGACATGGGGGTTGCTGTAATTTACTCGTATGCATATGGGGAACAATATATTAGGTCAGCGACCCCTCCATAGCAACCACACTGTTACCATAGCAACCAATATGGCGTATCTCTATCTCAGCTTACGAAAGTCATAGAGACATGGGGGTTGGTGTATTTTACTTGTGTTGACATGGGGAACAATATGTTAGGTCACTGACCCCTCCATAACAACCAGACTAGTTACCATAGCAACCAATTTTGCATGTACCTATCTCAGCTTATGAGAATCATAGAGACATGGGGGTTGGATTATGTTATTGTTGCGGAATTGACAGCATTTAAAAAAATAGGTATTAACGGCACCAACGCAAGCCAACATCGAAGTTTGCGTGCAAACTTTAAAATCTAGTTATGTTGGCTTGCTTGCAGAGCCAACATATTGTTATCTCACTTAAACTTATTATTATTCTTCTTCCGGCTTCTTCTTCTTCTGACAAAATTTCTAAACACTACTCCTCCAAGCCCGTTCGAGCTACATCCACGAAACTTTCCACGGTCGTCCAAGCTGTTCCCACTCGAGTTGCTATGTCTTTTCGAACCGATTTGACCAGCGGTTTCCGTAAAAATCGCGAATTTCGGCCCAAAAATCGCCCAAGTCATTCCCTATGGGGGCCCTAGAGTGGTGATGTCATCGCACACTCTCACTTTGAGCAAGCTCTGTCTTGTTGATACTTGCACTGTTTTCTCAACTCAAAAGTAACCTTTAAACACACATTTTATATCTAAATGGTAGAGATTTTTGTCCTCTTTCAGTTGGTGCTGTTTTCATTTTTAAAAAACACACGGTTTTTACTCCAGGTGGCCTAAACCACAAGGAGTGCACTTAATTGCTCCATTCACCTCCATTCAAAAATTCTGGTGGATTCTGTTTAAAATCTCAATCGCAGGCTATTTTTAACTCGCCATAAATCATTCACACTTTATCACAGCTTCACAAAATTTACACCATTCTCTTCCTTAAAATCTTGGGATTCTAACAGTAAAAGAAATATTTCAATACCTCTGGTCATTCTTTCGTAATCCTTATTTGTTTGAGGGTATGGATTTCTCTGAAATGAGCAGTTGCACAGAATCAAATGAAGGCTATTTGTAGCTCGCCATAACTTTTTTATTTCTAATCACACCTTCACAAAATTACAGCATTCTCTTCGTTAGGGTCTTCTGCTTCTGACAAAGAAAGAATCATTTCGATATGTCTTACGGTTCTTCTATAATCTTTATTTGTTTGAGGCATGTAAATCGGATTTTCTCCAGCAGATTTGCCATCGTTTGAAAATCTGACAGTTGAGTCAGCTGACTCGTTTGGAAATCTGGCAGTTGATAACTCCAGGTGCAAGCTGATTTCAAATAAGTAGGTCCAAGGTGTCTCATTGACTTTCAATGGCCCATTGAAATGAATGGAGCATGAACCCCATAGATCCTAATGTAAAGAGCTTCTGTAATTGATTGACACTGGAAAGTCATACAAGCATTAAGGAAGCCAATTACTTATCCAGCCCATCATTGCTTGTGAATTAACATAAATTAATTAAGCCACACCCACTTTTTGACATAACTTTCAATGTCAAATATCTTCTAAACGGAACACAGTAGAGACATGGGGGTTGCTTTATATTATTCTAAATGAAAAGTAGATTACAACATGATGTCACTAACTCCTCCATAACAACCAAATTGTTTACCATAGCAACTATATAGCCACATCTCTATCTTAGCTTAGGAAAATGCTAGAGACTTGGGGGCTGGTAAGCTTCACCCATACTGACAGCTGAAACATATTATGTTAATGACACCTCTATAGCAACCAGACTGGTTACCATAGCAACCAATATGGCATGTCTCTATCTCAGCTCAGGAAAATCATAGAGAGATGGGGTTGCTGTATTTTACCCGTATAGATATTGGGAGCAATATATTAGGTCAGCTACCCCTCCATAGCAACCAAACTGGTTACCATAGCAACCAATATGGCGCAGCTATATCTCAGCTTAGGAAAGTCATAGAGACATGGGGGTTGATGTATTGACATGGGGAACAATGTGTTAGGTCACTGACCCCTCCATAGCAACCAGACTGGTTACCATAGCAACCAATTTGGCATGTACCTATCTCAGCTCAGGAAAATCATAGAGACATGGGGGTTGCTGTAATTTACTTGTATTCATATGGGGAACAATATATTAGGTCAGCGACCCCTCCATAGCAACCAAACTGGTTACCATAGCAACCAATATGGCGCAGCTCTATCTCAGCTTTGGAAAGTCATAGAGACATGGGGGTTGATGTATTGACATGGGGAACAATGTGTTAGGTCACTGACCCCTCCATAGCAACCAGACTGGTTACCATAGCAACCAATTTTGCATGTACCTTTCTCAGCTTATGAGAATCATAGAGACATGAGGGTTGGATTATGTTATTGTTGCGGAATTGACAACATTTAAAAAAAAGGTATTAGCGGTACCAACGCAAGCCAACATCGAAGTTTGCGTGCAAACTTTAAAATCTAGTTATTATTCCGCTTCTTCTTCTCTTTTCTTCTGACAAAAATTCTCAGCACTACTCCTCCTAGCCCGTTCGAGCTACAGCCACGAAACTTTCCACGGTCGTCCAAACTGTTCCCACTCGAGTTGCTATATCTCATCGGACTGATTCGACCAGCGGTTTCCGTAAAAACCGCGAATTTCGGCCCAAAAATCGCCCAAGTCATTCCCTATGGGGGCCCTAGAGTGGTGATGTCATCGCACACTCTAACTTTGAGCAAGCTCTGTCTTGTTGATACTTGCACTGTTTTCTCAACTAAAAATTAACCTTTACACACACATTTTATATCTAAATGGTAGAGATTTTTGTCCTCTTTCAGTTGGTGCTGTTTTCATTTTTAAAAAACACACGGTTTTTTTTTTTTTTTGCCTAAACCACAAGGAGTGCACATAATTGCTCCATTCACCTCCATTCAAAAATTCTGGTGGACTCTGTTTAAAATCTCAATCGCAGGCTATTTTTAACTCGCCATAAATCATTCAAACTTCATCACAGCTTCACAAAATTTACACCATTCTCTTCCTTAAAATCTTGGGATTCTAACAGTAAAAAAATATTTCAATACCTCTGTTCATTCTTTCATAATGTTTATTTGTTTGAGGGTATGGATTTCTCTAAAATGAGCAGTTACACAGAATCAAATGAAGGCTATTTGTAGCTCGCCATAATTTTTTAATTTCTAATCACACCTTCACAAAAATTACAGCATTCTCTTCGTTAGGGTCTTCTGCTTCTGACAAAGAAAGAATCATTTCGATATGTCTTACGGTTCTTCTATAATTTTTATTTGTTTGAGGCATGGAAATCGGATTTTCTCCAGCAGATTTGCCATCGTTTGAAAATCTGACAGTTGAGTCAGCTGACTCGTTTGAAAATCTGGCAGTTGATAACTCCAGGTGCAAGCTGATTTCAAATAAGTAGGTCAAAGGTGTCTCATTGACTTTCAATGGCCCATTGAAATGAATGGAGCATGAACCCTATAGATCCTAATGTAAAAGAGCTTCTGTAATTGATTGACACTGGAAAGTCATACAAGCATTAAGGAAGCAAATTATTTATCCAGCCCATCATTGCTTGTGAATTAACATAAATTAATTAAGCCACACCCACTTTTTGACATAACTTTCAATGTCAAATATCTTCTAAACGGAATACAGTAGAGACATGGGGGTTGCTTTATATTATTCTAAATGAAAAGTAGATTACAACATGATGTCACTAACTCCTCCATAGCAACCCAATTGTTTACCATAGCAACCATACAGCCACATCTCTATCTTAGCTTAGGAAAATGCTAGAGACTTGGGGGCTGGTAAGCTTCACCCATACTGACAGCTGAAACATAATATGTTAATGACACCTCCATAGCAACCAGACTGGTTACCATAGCAACCAATATGGCATGTCTCTATCTCAGCTTAGGAAATCATAGAGAGATGGGGGTTGCTGTATTTTACCCGTATAGATATGGGGAGCAATATATTAGGTCAGCGACCCCTCCATAGCAACCAAACTGGTTACCATAGCAACCAATATGGCGCAGCTCTATCTCAGCTTTGGAAAGTCATAGAGACATGGGGGTTGATGTATTGACATGGGGAACAATGTGTTAGGTCACTGACCCCTCCATAGCAACCAGACTGGTTACCATAGCAACCAATATGGCATGTCTATCTCAGCCTAGGAAAATCATAGAGAGATGGGGGTTGCTGTATTTTACCCGTATAGATATGGGGAGCAATATATTAGGTCAGCGACCCCTCCATAGCAATCACACTGTTACCATAGCAACCAATATGGCTTATCTCTATCTCAGCTTACGAAAGTCATAGAGACATGGGGGTTGGTGTATTTTACTCGTGTTGACATGGGGAACAATATGTTAGGTCACCGACCCCTCCATAGCAACCAGACTTGTTACCATAGCAACCAATTTTGCATGTACCTATCTCAGCCCATGAGAATCATAGAGACATGAGGGTTGGATTATGTTATTGTTGCGGAATTGATAACATTTAAAAAAAAAGGTATTAACGGTACCAACGCAAGCCAACATCGAAGTTTGCGTGCAAACTTTAAAAT
>SRMA01024248.1:0-75910 GCA_007224835.1 Danionella cerebrum
TTTTTTTTTTTTTTCCCCTTGTCCTGTCCTGCTCAAAGGCCATCACATGGGGGAGTACATGCCTTGCTGAGTTGGACAGTTTTGCTTTCTCCAGAGGAGTAAAACACCTGGTGTGGTGTTTTCTCCTCTGGATTGGAAATTTGAATGTATTTATTAAATATTTATTAGTTGTGATTCCCGCGAGTACGTTTATAATAGTTGTGTCAGGACAAGACAGTGCCAAACCAAAAGGGGGAGTGGACAAAGGATTGGGGAAGGGTGAAGGTACACAAGTGAAAATGAAAGAAAGGAAGAGAAAAAGACGAAGAGAGGAAAATAATAATAATAATAATAATAATAATAATAATAATAATAATAATAATAATAATAATAATAATAATTTAGAAGTGAAGAAAAAAAGAATTGCAAATGAATAAAAAATAAAATAAATAAATACCTACCTGAACATGACGGATAAGTCCTAGTTACAGTTCATTTTGTCCATGTCCGTTTGTTATTGTTCATGTAAAACAGTTATTGCAGTTTGTATATCCAGGCACACATACACACATGTTTAAATATACATACATACACAGACAATATCTTAAGTGAGGTGATAATAATGTTGTATGCTTTAAAAAGCAACTCAGCTACATGGGAGGAAAAATACATAACTTACCAAAGATCACAAACAGTGAGTTGGGCGAACCACACATATCTAACAAACAAACAATTGCAGCACACGGTGCCCAGGGACAGCAGACCCAACCCACCAGTGGCCGACCAACTTCCCACAAATCACCCTCACTCCTCTATGTCCGAGTGCGCTGCGAGGTCCGACACAGAACCGGCTCTGCAATCAGACCGAAGTAACCCGGTGGATCGTTCCACCCCCCGTGGGCCGACATGACCAGGGCCCCGGGCTCCCGAGCCAGAGCATCCCACCCCACCCCACCGAGAACCGCCAGCACCCCCAGAGAGAAACGCCCCGCGCCCGGATGCGAGAGAGCAGGGACGCGCCCGCCACAGCGGGGGGGCAGCCCACCCGACAGCGGCCAGGCCGGCCCCCCCGACAGCACAGGGAGGCCCCAGCAGACCCCACCCGCGACCACCACCACCCGCACAGCCCCCGGCGGCAATGCCCCCGGACCCGGGCCCGGCCGCGGCCCCACCAGGGAGGCGGGGGGGGCGAGGAGGGGGAGGAGACCAGGAGACCAGAAGAGGGCAGAGAGGGAGACCGCACCAGGCGCAGCGGAGCCACCCCCCCAGCCACAACCCGACCCCGCACCCACCACGACCAGCAGCCTCAGACCCCTCCCCCCCCCCCCAGTCATCCATCCATTCATCAATCATTCCATCCATACGCCCATTCATACTCGAAGGGCGGTCAGTCACCGTCCAGTGGACCCGCGCCCACCCGGGGATCCCACGGCCCGCGCTGACGGAGGGCATATACCCACCCCGGACGGGAGACAGAGACGGCCGCCCACCCACTGCCCATCATCTGCCCCCAGTTGGAGTGTAGTGTATGTGTTTGTGTATATGTTGAAGAGATAAGTTGCATTAAAACTGGGGAGTGATGTCCTGGAGCGTCACCGTTGGTTGACAGCTGACGTCCAGGCACCACCCCCCATTCCCTGCGTGTCTAATATGTATGTAAAATAAGAGGGCCGTCATCTCCGCCCTAGAATTTGGGGGGGCCACAAATCTGCAGCCCCACCCATCAGATGTGGACGGAGAGACTAGCCCTCCAATCCTAAATGTAGTGTGTCCTTGCAAGTGATATTTGGGGCACCGGAGGGGGAGACCGGCTCCCGAAGCGGGTCAGTGCCAGATGTTATTGGTCCTCTGACCGCTCCAGGAGGCAGGCCCCTCTCCAGTGCCCTTGAGATGTTGAGTGTCTAACTGAATTAAAACTGGGGGTCCCCTGGCCTGGAGTATGCCGGGGGGGGCTGATCCGTGATAGGCCGACCCCCCCCCAATCCCCCACAGAGACTGAGACCCCCGGGATCCTATGTGTGGGGGTGGAGGAAATGTACCAGGAGCCGATGCGGGCACCATGCCGACGAGCCGACCGCCCCCCACCCAGGGGTGGCACCGCCCCCCGTCCCGGGGGACACGGTAGAGTCACCAAGGGGGACACGCGGGAAACCAGGCGGCAGCTGCCCCCCTTCGGATCCCATCCATACTCATTCGTTCACACTCATCCACCCACCCCTATGCCCACCTACACACGCATTCACCCCAACACACCCCCCTCTACATGCACACTCACACACACACACACACGCACGCACACACACACACACACACACACACACACACACACACACACACACCCATACACGCCCAAGAGCTGCTGGTCGCGTGCGCACAGAGTCAGCAGTACCTGAGTAGGAGACCCCGCCACACCCAGTCCGGCCAACCCCCACAGCCCCCAACCGGTCCCCGAGCCACCACCCACCACCACAGCCCCAACCCCCACCCGGCGGGCCCCGGCCGCAGCACGGGCGCGGATAGGCCCACCACCAGGCGGCTGCAAAGGCAGCGGCACCCGCGAGCACGGACCCCAGAGGCCCCCCCCACACCGCCCAGGAGGCCAATCCGGCCACACCGAGCACACCACTCCCCCCGCCGCCCGGGCACAGCCGCCACCCCCCCACCCCCGGACCACAGGGCCCCCCGTCCCCGCAGGAGCAGCCGGCACCCGGCGAGGCAAGAGCAGTAGCACCCCCGGAGACGGGTCCACAAACTACATGTCATCCCAGAGGAGGGGGCAGTCCCACCTGAAGCACACCCATCCGAGAGCAGGAACCGGTGATCTGTTCAGATCCTCTAACTAAAATTCAGAGGAATAGGGGCATTAATAAGAAGTGACAAAAAAAACTATTTATGTGAAGGCAGACAACATTTCCGGGGTGAGATAGTTTAATAACATGTTGTTATATTGAGTGATGCTTAGTTTCTTTTTCGTCTTCCAGTTCATAAGAATGGTTTTCTTTGCTACAAGCATAACAGTGAGAATTAATAGTGATGTGTTAGCCTCGAGTTCTGACTGTGTACTGTCTAGGTCACCCAATAAGCACAGTGCTGGAGTTGGTAAAATGAGGTGGTTAACCCATGATGTTAGCTGACAGCAGACTTCTTGCCAGAATTTTTGCACTGGTGTACAGGACCAAAGAGCATGTAGATAGTGGTCAACTGTATTGTTAGTGCAGTGTTGGCAAATGTTAGTGTCCGAGAGACCCATCTGGAACAATCTTTGACCTGTGTAGTGAGTTCGGTGAAGTATTTTATACTGTATTAGTTGTAAATTTGGGTTTGTAGATGCTTTAAACGTGTTTAAGCATATCCGGTTCCAGAATGGTTGATTTCCATTTACAGATAACTCTTCGTTCCATTTAGTGGTGGGGAGACATACAATATTGTCTGTTTTTAACATTAACTTATAGATTTTAGATATTAACCTCGGGGTTGACAACCCAATAAATTGTTCAATTACTGTGGGTAGTTGCAGAGTCATGTGCTTTTTGCATGTTGAAAGAATGATAGATTTGAGCTGTTGATATTCTAAAAATTTGTTAGTTGGTAATCCGTATTTAAGAACCAAATCTTCAAATGAAATTATTTTGTTGTTGACAATTATATGTCTAAAATGTGTTATTCCATTATTTTGCCAAAATATTTTCTTGGTGTGTCTGACAAACTATCCCAGGCGAACGAGCCCCTACCATCAGATTACCACCTTGGTGTCTCCCGGAAATCAATGCTATGTAGACAGTTGCCCCTTAAATGTGTCTCTCTCTGATTCTGTCTCTTGTCCTGCTGTAACTCACATATGCTGCGTGTCATTAGGAGAATATTTCCAGCATGCGGTCCTCTTTCCATGCGGCCGTGCCTGTGCTAACGGGTCAAAAGTTCAGGTCAGAGAAGAGCCATCCTCATCATTTCTGACCCTCAGGTAATTTAGACGCCTCGCGATCTCTGTGCAGCAGTAGACCACTTGTCTCGGGGAAAATGTGATGCCTATTTTAAGCTGGGAATGATTGGATTTATGGCTGTGAGTAGTTTCTGATTCTCAATCTTACGTGCCTTTCATTATATTCGATAACTGCCTCCATTTTCGGTACAGTTGAAATCTATTTGTATGCTTCGTGCCAAGGTCTTATGGAGGAGCAGAACCTCTTCTGAACGTTAGAAGGCCTTCACAGGGGTTGCTACGATAGATAACCCTCAATAGAGAAACAAACACTGTTAAAATTGTGCTCAAAACACAAAGAAAATGTATAAAGTCCAACAAAATGTCTCGATTCTTATCGTATCTGGAATCAGAAATCAAATACATGAGATGTTTGTGTTGCTTTCTGTGAGAAGAGCTCATCACAAGTCCCACTAACCATTCCTTTTACCAAATGTCACAAGCTTCGGAACAAAAGAGCCAATCACAGCATTTTGACGGCTTGCAAAAGACAAACCAACAAAAAGGAACCGATGGCTTAGATTCTTAACCAAGTGTGTTTGACTTTCTCCTGTAAGAAGTCCTGTTAGACCCCACTGTAACTTTACCATGCAGAAAACATGGCAAAAATCCCTTCAAGATGTTTTGCTGTTTCTTGGGCTGATGCTGGTGCTGGCACTTATTTGATGCTAAAATATATGATGGCTAACTTTGCTTTAAAAGCTGTTATCTTCACTGTTTTTGACTTATCAGATATATAAGCCAATAGTTACTGAGGCTAAGCATAGATAAGGGCAGTCACATCTGAAACTAGCTGTTCAATCAGAGGTTTGTAGACGACCACAAAGATCCTGAAAATGGGTTTGCTGCTGTTTGCAGAAGATTACTTTGGGTTTGTAAGATTACATGGAACAATTCGAGGATAACAGGGAAATATTGACATTAAGATGTACTCGCCTTTGGGGACTGCATTACTCCTGCGGTCTGTAATTCTTTCGGAGAATGATCTCTCTCTGGATTACACTGGCTAGAATGACCCAGGGCTGGCTTTATATTGCTTTCCATGGGAGGGAATTTACCATCCAACATGTTCTGCTCGGTTGTCATAAACTCAAATGTGAACAACAAATTATCTGTGAAAAAGTTTTTTTTTTATTTTTTTTATGTGTTTTATGCAATGTAACGCTAGTGGAACTTGGAACAGGACATTTTGAGGATTTCAAAACAATTAATTTACTCTAAGAAACAATGTATTTTAAAGCACTTATGTCTTGTTTTCGATTGATTACAGTTGGAACACACTTTTTATTTAAAATGTTTGGCCTTCTTTGCACAAAAGTTTTGACACCCATGGGGTAACAGATTGCTTAGCTAACTACAGTAACATCTCCTTTGATGGCTTTTTGAAGAGCTTTTTGAAAAGTGGACATAGTTAGCCATTCCCTTTCAAGGGGCCTCACTTTTGGATAGTTGAAAAAGGCAAAAGATTAGAAGTGGGCAGGACTGGTTGAAGAAGTGAAATCATCCTCTCAAAGTTGGTCTATGGCACCCTTTCATGTAATTTTTTCTTAATCTTATTTTCTATGTTTGGGAATAGAAATGTGACATAATATCCTGTTGATCACTGACTGGTCAGTTGTTTAGCTTGCTGATTGGCCAGGAAGAATCATCAGTGTGTCTGTCATTAAAGTGTGCGGCAGACTTAAAGCCTATTTTGACTTCAAGCCCTAACATCGGGAAGAAGTTGAATCGCAGTTTGAGAAAAAGTGGCATGTCCTTGGGAGCCACTTGTAACGAAGTCAAAGATTTCATAAATGCAATGTAAATATTTGATTATCAGAGGGTCCGTGTGTTCCACAAGTAAAATTCTTTTAGAGCTTATTTTTGTAAGTTTGTTTATTGAAAGCATGAGTCCTTTGACGGCATTTCTAAAACAAATACCCTTCTCTATCCATCTCAGGAGCCTCGTGAAGCTGGAGAGTTTGGAGGACACGCATCTCCTCAAAGGAGGTGATGACTCACTCTCAGACAAACATGGCTGCCCAGCTTACGTCAGTCCTGAAATCCTCAACGCTACCGGCAGCTATTCTGGAAAGGCGGCGGATGTGTGGAGCTTAGGAGTGATGCTCTACACCATCCTGGTGGGACGTTATCCGTTCCATGATGTAGAGCCCGGTTCTCTCTTTAGCAAGATCCGCCGTGGCCACTTTAGCATCCCCGAAACGCTAACACCCAAAGCGCGATGCCTCATCCGAAGCATCTTACGACGGGAACCAACCGAGCGCCTCACTTCTCGAGAAATCCTGTACCATCCCTGGTTTTCAGCCTCGGCCAGTTTGAGCCTCAACCACGGAAGGGGCGAATGTGAGACGGACCAAACGGTACCGGAGGTCAACATGGAAGAAGAAATACAACGGTTCTTTTGCTGAGCACAAACACGTCAGACTTCATACCACGGCTGTTGTGATTATCTGGAGAATACACTCATCTCAGTGGTGATCTCATTCCATGGAGAGACCATTTCTGCCGTCGAACCTGGGACTTCCAGATAAAGTGAAACGCAATGGCGTTGAGCGATGTAGCAAGACTTTGATTTATTTCCATTTAGTTGTTCACGTGGTGCTCACGAGTCACTGTAAGCTATGAACACGTATTACACCGCAGGAAGACGCAGCCACGGAAGAAAAAAAAATATCAGGCCAAACTGCAAACACGAATTGTTGAGCGTGTCTGTTCATTTCTTTGGGGAATGCAGGTCGTCGACTGTGCTTCTCCGTGAAGAGATGTTTTTATTTTCTGCATTATAAAATAAGTTCTGTTGCATTAAACCGGTTACTATTATTGCTGCTTTTTCCTCGCTAACCGTTACTGAAATATAGATTAAAAACATCAAGCACTTGACTCGGCTAGGCTTGGAGTTCGACACTCTGAGCTGGTGACGGCGATTTATCTTTTAGTTTTCTTTCTTTCTTTATTTATAACGTAACTACTACTATATTTAAAAAGATTACAAGCAGGGTTCTACGTTACATTCTTTACTTTAAAATGAAAATATTGTAGGCAATACTGTGATGGAGCATTAGCGCCACATTAAAACTCCATCTGAAAAAAGCCACCGTAGAAATGGTGACTCAACTTTTTCAGATCGTTATGTCAAAATAAAAGTCCCCACATGCAGAAAAATCTTAACAGATTATCCCCACAATAAAACATGATAACATATGTTTTCTTTCACAGAAACACTACTTTTTCAACAGAGATGTTGTAATCCATTCACCTGTTCTTTCCATCCGAGCAGATCCATTCAAATAGATTTTTCCTATTGGAAAGTAGTTAATTGTGTGCTAAAACCCAGATTATGTGTAATATTTTAGTCAATTTGACTAAAAACTATAGACGTTGCTATATCATGGCCACAGTAGGGACTGGATAAGCAACTTCCAAGCAAATTTGTGGTTGGATATACCTGCAAGCGATTAGCCATAGTTGTATGCATTGTGAAGCACTGTGATACCCCCACCCTTGCACCTCCAGCTCAGATCTGCTCTCCAAATGCTTCTTAAACGATTCCAGGGTTCAGTTGGTTAATGGAATAAATTTAAGGCATGGTGTGATATTCTACCTGCTGCTACAGATCTTTTTTTTTGTTTGTTTGGTTTTCTTCAGAAATTGACGAAAGTTCTAAGTCGTCTTGGCTATGAAAATCCCACTTTCTGTTGGGTTTTGCACACAATGTTGCTCTCAAATGGGAAAAATTTACATCGTGTTTTGATCGTATCGCCTTTGGCTCAATCAGATACGTAAAAGCTCAGAATAGACTCCTAAAACGAAACGTAGACTGTTACTTTAAGATCTGAATTGTGCGCTATACTTGATTCTGATTTGGTGGTACTTTTCTTCCAGGATACACTCCATGTGCTTAGTTTTTTTTTTTTAATTTTTAAGTGATTTTTGTCACTAAACATCTCCATAGAACACCTTTGACACAGGACGGGCTTGACTTACCTTGTCCCAAGTCTACGATGAAACGTCAGTGCCAGTAACCGCTTTTCTTTCCTATCTTTGCGTTCGATGAACACTAGATGATGTTTCTGACTGTACGAGTACCTCGACTGCCTGAAAAGGTCTGTGCAATGATCATGTGTTGAATGGGTACATGTAGACATGTTTCGTCAGATGTCAATCATTGTTACTTGAAGTCGTGATTACTATCTAGTCAATGGCATGTGCCCTTTGAATGCTTTAGCCTGCCTAGTAAGAGGGGAGTTTGCATTTTAATTATTCTATTTTCCTTAAAGATGACTATTACAAAAATTTACTAGACGTCCAGATGCGCTTTGGACGTTTCTTTTTGTTTCCTCTTTCCTCCGGTCATTGTTCTTTCCCTCCTTTTTTTCGTAGACGGAACATTGCCTATAAGTTGGTGCTAGTTTTGAAGGATGCTATTCTTTCTTTTGATGCTTTTGTTTTTTCCCCTCATGTTTTGGAAGGGAGGGGGGGAGTGCATGGTGGGAAATCTGCCTCAGATGCTCTGATTGTATCGTAACTAATTTTTGGTGTTTTGTCTAGATTTATTCAATAAATAAATTGTGAACTGCACACTGAATGCTGCGTTTTGTTATGCATAAAATATGTGTATAATCATCCAGTTAGGACAGCTAATGTTCATCAATGTCACAGGTTGAAACGGTCGTGAGTTGAAACAGAAACAACTGCTTAAATCTGCGTGTGTATAAGCCAAACTCTGCAGCCAAAAAGCACAGCAACAATATAGAAAGTAGTTACACTGCACCAGGAAGCTAGTGGTGCTGCAGATGAAAGGCCATTTAAACTTTTTACCCAGTTCTTTTCAAAACAAGACCTAGCAAACACCAGTGGGAGCCAAGTATACCCAGCTACTGTCCAGAGAAGCAAACAAAAAAAAGTGATTTAAGTATGCTTGAAAAAGCAAACTGGGGTGTGGAAAAATGGCAGCAGGTGCTTTTAACTGAAATTTGAAATATTGTTTGTTGAAACACAGGTGTTTAAAGAGGTGATCTCCTGAAAATGGTTACGCATGGTGGACATTCCTTTAACATTTGGACCTGAATGTCCCGAGTTGGAGATTTGCTTAGGATTAATAGTGTTCTCAATGCCGAGAAATACAGGCTGATACTCATCCACCATGCAATACCACCATGTAACATAGAGTTGGTTGAAGACAGTCATGGACTGAAACAGAAACGGCTTTGTAAGAGGCTTAAACCTGGGTCAATAACAGCCAAACTCTGCCACCTGTTGAGGTTAAGAAAGTTTTTTTCTCGTCCTGCACAGAAACAAGACACTGGGTAGTTCTACTGCATCAAGAAGCTCTAAAAGTGGTGTTGAAGCTCTTTTGAAGAAGCAGTGTTCTACCAATGAAAACTTTTGCAGCAAATGAAAGCATCATGGTAAAAAAAATCTAAATATCCCACAGCTCAGAATGGACACAATGGGCCCCATCAGCTCTTCACAGAAGGCCAGAAGTGCTCTTTCGTAGAGAGTTGTCGCCAAATCTTAAATGTGGGAACAAGGCCAAACAACTTGAGTATGCACAAAATATAGGAACTGGGATGGAGTTCAACGGTAAAAAGTGTTTCAGTAGAATTGCTTTGCTAATGAGAACCAATTATCCACTATTTTTATGCAACTTACCGAAATATGTTTGTGTATGAGTGTAATCGATAGTATAATCCCAAACCCTAATGTATACGTTTTAAAATAAATATGCTGAAAGTTGTTTAGCTTTCGTCAGTTCAGGATACTTCAAATACTTGCTCATGATCTCAACCTGTAGGAACACTGTGAGCCAGGTCTACCCTTACATCTTGACTTCACACAAAAAAAAAAAAATCACATAAAACCTGTAACGTTTGTATAAAGCCAACCTGGAAGAGTTGAAGCTGTTATTGCTGCAAAGAACGCTCACGTCGTGGAAAAGCCTATGGAATAAGAATGCTTTCAAAAATTCAAATTAAATCTCTTTGTATACTTGTTATTTGTTTAAATAAGAGCATATTAAATTAATTTTCAATAAATAAAATAATTGTCATCCTTATTTAACCTCAATATCAGGCATTTTTTTTGGCACGGCTTTCTGAGAGAATTCCATTTCTGGACAGACACTAAATCTGATAAATCTCACCAAAGCCAGTTGGGAAATAATCCATCAAGCAGAGATTAACGTCTTGTGCATTGAGTGTGTTTCTCTGATCTGCTGCTGAAGGCTTGATTTGACCTCAGCAGCCTCAGTGTCCTGTGCAGTCAGGCTGAAGAACCCACACCATGAATTTTCCTGTTCCTCACAGACTCCTCTAAAGAGAGACGCTCAAAACAGTCAAACAATGACAACGGTCTGCAGTGATTTTTCATTATTACCCTGGCATTCAACTGCTCTTTTAAAGGAGTGTGTCATTCTCTTTCTGAATTTGTTTCCTCATGCATCTATACGGTGCTTTTCAACCCTTCAGATTTACCCTCCTTTATTTATGTATGCCTGCCAATCGTAACAGAAATAATGACAAACATTGTGATTGTATCATTTAAAGTAATAGCCTTTATATAATATACAACATTTAGTCTGTTAATGGAAGTCAATGTAAAGTAGATCTACGAGATGCTTTTGACGTTGTTAAGCAACTCTGCATCCAAATGCAAATGTTTCTTGTTACACACCTCCAAAAAATAGATATTTTATTGTGAACTATTGCAGTGTATGCACTGCTGAAAATAGACGACTCTTGTGTGGTGCCAGATGTTCATGTGCTGCATCACTCAACCAAGTTCTCCTACAACCAAAACCACTGGACATGCATTTTATGCATGCACAACTAATCAGTTTCAGTGCTCTGCATGCATAACCATGGCACGCAACACCTGAAATGAACCTAACTGGTGCAATATATTTAATTGTGGTCACAGATTTAGTAGCATCGGGTTAGTTTTTGTGTTCATTTCCCAACACCTATCTTTAAGTCTTACTGACTTCCACAAAATGAGTGACATTCCATTTTTGTTGACTGATAAATTCCCTTGATTAATCATTTAGCTTTTAATTAATTGCTACTTTTTTTTAAACCACCAAAACCTATCTGTAAAATGCTGACCACTTTTTGAAAAGAATATTTTGAAAGAGGATAATTGACATAAAATGCTGCGTTTTTTTTTCTTGCTGGTGCTAATGAGATTTTATACAATTTAGTGCTTTTTATTACTTTGACTGGGTTTAATAAAGATACATACTATCATTCACATCTGATAATAAACTACGGAAAAAAAGTGTGAAGGATAAATCATCTGAAAAACTCTGGCGCTCCCTGGTGGACAACTGACACGTTTCAAAGCATACGTATACTTAAAATAAAAATGTATTTTACGCTAAATAAAAATGTATTTTAATCCACTGTTAGCAGGTGCTGTATAAGAACGTTTGAAACGGAAAATGTGTTTAGTCAACGGCTAACATTAGCATAGCATACCGGAAGTCAGCAAATCTCAATAGGTCAATCTTTCAATGCTGTCGAACTTCTTCCTTTTTAAGGAACAACCACCTGTACATTGAAAGTTTTACTTGAAAAGCTTTATTCAATTTTTTTATGTTTATCTAAGGTGGTTTGGCTTTCCAAACACGTCAGGTATAAAAAAAAGTGTGTAGGCCTACATTGGCATAGGCCTAATTAAACTGTCAAAATAACATATGCTTATATAAATTAAAATTCCTAAAATCGTAATAAATAAATTAAAAGCTTAATTCACCTTTAGAAGTTGGCCACAAATAGAGTATATTTCAAGGACGTTTGAATCTAGAAACATTTGAATTCAATGACTAACATTAGCCTAGCATAAGAGGTACTCAGCAAATCTCATGATGTCAATGTCTGACTTCTTAAGTTAGGGGAACAACCAGTTGTACAGAGAAGGTTTCACTTGAAAGTCAAGTTTTCTTCACATTTTTAATGTTTATATATATGTGTATATGTGTATATGTGTATATATATATATATATACATACATACATACATACACTTGTATAATTTTTTTCAGTTTATGCTGTGTTTGGCATCTTTTCCCAGTCTATGAAGTCTGGGTAGCAAGGAAGAAATTAAAATAAAAATAAATGAAAGAACATAGATAGATAGATAGATAGATAGATGTGTGAGCTACATAAAAAGTAAAGTATTAAATAAGCCTTGTGCCTAACAAATAGGAACTACAGAGGAAGAGTCAAACCCTACTGGAAAATACAGCTTGTGTTTATTCAAATACCTAACATTCAATGTTTAAACAGCTTGCCGTGTGTATTTCATGCTCCTCTGAGTTTATTTCTTTTTTCCAGCTTGATTCCAGGACAGAAGCTGCTCAAACAGCGGCAGGACTCAGGCCAGAGCAAACCGTTCACTCAGAGCCGTTTTTCTCTCCATCTGTGCATGTTTGCAGATCCTGAATTAAAGCTGTGTGGATGTGCCAGAGTGTCACAGTTTACATGGGACTCGTGGGATTTTCTTGATCCAGTGAGTCAATAAACCCAGATCCTCCTCTGAAATGCAGCAAATGGCTCAGAAATTATTTTTTTCACTTGAGTTCATTGCAAATGTGCGAGGTACATTTGATTTCTGGTATTTTTTCTAGTATATCATTTGCAAGGAAATTGGCGAATTTACAAAAACTAAAATTGTAATAAATAAAATACAGTGGAAATAATTTCCAGCTATTTCCTAACCGTAATTTTATGTTTATAGTTAAATACTTCTAATAAATATGGTAAACAATCCTTAACGCTTTAATTGGATTTCATTTATTGGTAAGCTATTTGAAGAGCACTTTTAAAATATAAAAGTTGGATTTGTACCGGTTTCTTGAACATGACACTTCAGTTCACTGTACTGAAATGGCCTCCACTGTCACCAGATCTCAATCCAGGAGAGCACCTTTGGGTTGTGGGGAATGGGAGATTCGCATCTGAAGCCACTGCATGATGCCGTCATGTCCATATGAACCAAACTCTCTGAAGAATGCTTTCAGTACCTTATTGAGTCTATGTTGTGTAGGAGTTAATCGGGTCAAAACTCTGTATTCAATTAAGAAAAATCCATTCATGTTGTGTATACACAAAGCTGACGCTGGGGAACAGAAAAACGTTATAAACAAACAAATAAAACGTTTTCAATACATCCATCCGAGGTCAATTCCTGCCCAGCGTTTAGTAACATTTCTATCTTTTAATTTCCAAATCAAGCAAAGCGTTCGTTTCTTCCAGGTTTGTGGATCCTACCACAGTTCAGTTGCCTTAATATTCACCTACATGTGTCGAAAGAGAACCTTCCAAGTCAAAGATCGGTGCATCTCTAGCTAACAGCTAGCAGTATGTTCTTCATTCATCATCATCAGACACTCTCCGGTCAGTTAAATGCTCCACAATCAGCCCCCAGTGATGAACGTACTGCTGTGTGCATCTGAGTGCGTCCCAGCACCCTGTTTGCTCAATAAGCAATTACCCTGTGTGTTTTGCTTCCTGTAGAGGGAGACTCTGGAAATAGCAGCGGGATGCTTTGTCTGTAATTGCAGCTAACAGTAGTCACTTGTCGTATTGATCACACATTAACGGAAGGCTGTGTGCTCTGGATTAAGGGTTGTCTATCCATTCTTAAAGCCACGAATAAAGCCTCCAATTAATGTCTGAGCACACAAGGGCTTTTCTACCATGTTTAAGGACCACTTGTCTCCGTTATTGAGGTCGCTTTATATGCTGTATGAGAGAAGATCTTTGTGAGAGGATCAGGATGTTCATGTTCAGCCTCCGGGGTTGTGTTCTCGCCAGCTACGAGTGTTTTAAGAGTATAATAGCAAAAATAAAAAAATGAAATAGTTCCGAATAAAGTAAAACCCCATTGAGCAAATGCCCAATTTTCTTCTTTCCACTGGGAGGAGTTGTTTTTAAAAATCAAATCAGTGCTTCCTTAATCACAAAGTGCTCAAATGATGGTCCACTGTTTCCAGAAGATGTCAGGGGTCCAGTGTTCCCAGAGGATCAATTCACCTCATTGAAGCAGTCACCCAATCCGAGCACTCCTCCAAAGCACCCCGACTCTCCATGAGAGCTCCTTGCCTTCTTGGATCTCCATGTTTGCTCTGTGTCTCTTCTGGGTTCAAACATCTCTTCATCTGCGGTTCCTCCATCTGTGGTTCCTGGGATCTAGCCGCTGTTAACTTCAAGAGAGGCTTTCACTGCTGAGCACCTTGCCCTTTAAGGCACATTGTTATTGGTATATATACACCTGGTATATATTTCCTGATCCTGTGGTCCCTTCTCTTTCTTCCAGTGCTCAGGGACGACAGGAATTTGCTTCTACTGTTTCTAATTCAATAAGATCTAAATCTCTTGTGATTTTAAGCTTTTCCTTTTATCAGAATCTTGGATGTTTATCTACACAAATCAAAATGCTTTCGCATTTGTTACCATCACATTTGTTTATTTAAACAAGGAACTTCACATTTATGTTGTATTTATTTTTTCAGATATATTTTGCCCTTCTGTTCTTTATTCTATATTTACATTTTCTAAAAGGTGCATTAAATCTGTCTTCAAGTCAAGTTTTCACTTCACACTAAGGGGTGTCTTTTGAATGCTGAGCTATACATATCTCGTGTTGATCTGGTCCAAGCTCCTTTAAACTAAGTTTCTCTTGATATGTCTTTCTCTCAAATGGTGCTACTTTAGCTGAATGAATTGGTTTATTTTTTCCATTTTCTTATTTTCTCCCACATAAAGTAATCTCTGACTGGTGCAGCGCCAGCAGTGATGTAGAATGGCAAATTAAAAATGAGCATTTGTGTGTTCATCCAGGTAGCTACGATAAACGTGGGGAACAAGTCTGCAGCCTGGGCTCTCCTAATATCCTATATTGAACTGCTGCTACTGTGAATATGTAAAGTATGACAATTATTTGCCTTTTCCTACTTATTTTCAAAGGCTATTGTTATTTAACCCCTTCCAGTGCTTGGCATGCTCTCACACAGACGGATAACCTCCAAAAGAGTGGTCAGTTTGAAGGTTCTACGAGATTACTGTTTTAAATGGAAAATTTCCCAGCATTCTCAGCGATTTCACAGAGTTCCTTTAGTGTCAGTAAAACATATAAGCATTTTCATTTATCTTCTACATCAAGTATTATTCACATTTAGGTGAAGGAGCAGTGGGTCGCCACCCTAGCGCCATCTTTTGACCGACCACCACTGCCACTAAATGTACCACAAAACACAATCACCGTGATGTTAATGACATCAGTGATTTATTTAAATGCTCTAATCAGATTCAATGATGAATGATTAATAAAATAAGTTAAAATCATACTTTAATTTCCGGGGAGAGATGAAAAGTAAGCCTAGACTCCTTTAGAAAATGGGCTGGTGAATTAATGATTAATCCTCTATATACTGATTACTGCTATTTAATCTAGGAATTCGTTTTTTTATTTGTTGTGGTTGTCTTTTATATGATTAATGGGTTGTTGTTTTTGCTGTGAGGAGAAAGGTTCACAAAGAAGCAAACAAAGCTGTTGATGTGACCAATCCATGCCAGAAGAAAGACCCGTTCTGCTCCAGTGGATCGCAGTGTAGTATTTGAGGCCATGGAGCTATTCATTCTCACACAGCGCTGCATTCATAACCATAAACTGCAGATGAGTGCTTCAGACAATGTCTCTTCACATACGTGACAGGGAGTGAAGCAGAGAACCCTCGACCTCTGACGCACTCCTGTTGCTTTATTATTAATGAGAGCCAACCTTCAATTTTTAACCGTTTCTGATCTATTATAAATGTAGGATCCGTTTGCCACTTCAGAGGAAATCATCAGATATCAGTGTGGATTAGCAACCGTGGGTACAGAGGGAAAATGACAAGAATAGACAAACCTGGAGATGCGAAGGGATTAAACATGATCTCAAGTTATAGCTATACCTGCACCGCTTTATCAGATGATTTTTTCTTTTCTTGGTTAGCTTTTAAACAAAATGTTAGGATATTAAATGCATTTACCCTCTTTAAATATAGCCTACGGCTGGTTAAGAGAGGAGCTCAAGAGAACAGGAAAATATGATCATATCACACCAAGTTTATCTGCTCTGTGTTGCCTCCCACTACTTCAGCTCCTGAATGGTTTAGCTGTTGAAATAACTACAACTCCCTAAAACATTTGGAGTCTTCAGGGCCCTTTAGATCTGAATTATTTTCTAATGGATACATTTTCTTTAGTTTTAGTTTACATTTGCATCAGTTAAAAGCACTTTAAAGATTCACAAAATTAGCACAAAATCCTCAAATTAAGATATCTATTAAAAATCCCAGTTTCCCTGGTTTAGGGGGTGGTGACCTGCTAACATGAGCGATATGTGGTTGCGTCATTTGGGAAACTGTTGTAATTATGATTTAAAAATAGTAAACACAGTTGTTTGGCTTCATCCAACTATGAAGGGCCAAAAGTGGCCAAGAAATAAAAAGAATTGCCAGGGTTTGTACATTTATGAGCACATTGCCAGGGTTTGTACATTTATGGAATATAAATGATATAAACCAAACCCCATGTCTCTATCATGAACCAAAGCTTGGTTGCTGGGGTAAGCAGTTTGGTTGCTAGGGAGCAATGTCATTAAAATTAAGCCTTTCCCCATTTTTTTCAAAGGCCATTATAACGCATAGGTAAATATTTACTTCTAGAGCCTGGGGTTCAAGTACTTTTGCACAGTATGTCCTTACACAGACTGGTAACCTCCACAAGTTTGATGAGTTTGACGGTTTTACAAAATGTGACCCCATGTTAAGTCAATGGAGAGTTTCCCAGGAATCTCAGCAATTTGCCAGAATTCCTTTAGCGGTACATGTCGGATAAGGTAAATCAACCAGAGTCAGACCAGATTGGTCTGGTATAGTTGTAACGTAATGACGACCATATTGAGTTAACTAGTTAAAATTAATTAGTGATAATTGCAACTCACCTGATGTTTAATGTCCTCAAATGACAGTGTTAAACCTAGAACCCCATGCGATCACAGAAATCACTTTGCGCATTAACTTGGCATCTTCCAGATGATGTTTGTCCCGGTTAAATCAATTGAAACACTTGTTGTGCGTATAATCTATAATTAATCATGGCACGCCGGGCACTAGTGTGACGGCGTCTGTACCTGGCAGACGTCTGGCCAGTGCACTCTCTTTAATTGCACATCACTCAAGTCATTCAGGAGCTCATTATTCTTCTTTACTAGTCTGTGAAAACCTTCCCTGGTCACTTTCACGTGCTTGAGTTTACAAAGTTCGAAACGAAATTAAACAGATAAATATTTGGAATCATTACTCTTCAGTGAAGCATTTTGTCACTATGTTGGCTTTGTAAAAGCTAACATATTGTTATTTGTCTTCAACTACAGACAAAAAAATTCTAAACGCATCTCCTCCTACACCACTCGAGCTACAGCCATCAAACTTTGCTAAGACCTCCAAATTGGTCTGACTCAGTTGCTATAAATTTTCAAACTGGCACCACTAAAAGAATAAAAAAAACCTGTGAGAATGCTGGGAAATCTACTTGTAAATATGTAAAACAGTTATCTATCGGTATAGCACACCAGACACCGTGCAAAAGTATTTGAACCCTAGGCTCTAGAAGGTGAAATGTTTACCACTGACTTATAATGGCCATTGAAAATAAATGGGAATCGGCAACAAAAATGTCTTCGAGGTGAAACAGCGTTTTATGATATCATTGACAGCTAGCAACCAAACTGTTTACCATAGCAACCAAATTTTCTGAACTCTATCTCAGCTTTGGTAACTAATAAAAATGGGGGTTGGTTATTATGTCACTGACCCCTCCATAGCAACCAGACTGTTTAAGTTAGTAACCAATTTGGAATAGCACTATATCAGCCAAGGAAAATCACAGACACATGGGGGTTGTTTAATATTACTCATATTTGGCTTGGAGAACTTTGTATGACGCCACTGAACCAAAATGTTCACCTTGGCAACCATTCCATTTTGCTAATGAAAATACTATTATAAGCCAACATCACGTTTACTTCCCTGAAATCTTGCCAGTTTTGATAAATGTTGCTTATTGAGTGGGGTTGTTAAAAGAAAAAAGTCTGGAATTGTGTTATATTTTATTAAAAAGAAACTAGCTAGCCATGTACAAAGACCAACCCATGTTTGAATTTCTAGTTGCCCACATTCTCTGTCATTAAAACAGTAACATGAACTCCACCAGTACTGTTAACCACAGTGTGAAATAGACAAACACAAAAGTTATTTTATATTTCATCAGAAGATGGCAGTAGATGCCAGAGCACATCATGGGCCCCAATCACTGTTTGTCTCTCCAGCGAACAATGTAAGATAGAAGAAAAATATGTTGTTTTGCAGCTTTTTGCAAGCATAAAATTCTAATACCTTGTAATGAAACTAACATAGATATTAGTATATTAATTATTTATTTTTATTCAAAACAACTTTAATATGAGTTAGAGTTATTTTACTTCATTCCATGTTTTAAATAAACATTAAGACACTCTCATTCTCAGTATTTTTAAATACAAATATAAAAGGCAAAGGCAACAATTTTGGTTTACTTTTTTTTTTAGATTAATTTGTGCTTTATAAACTTTAAAACTCATGGTTTACAGATGCAAAAAATTCCAAAATTGTTGGAAATTGCCGTTTTAATTAAAGGAGAGTGCTCTTGAGTAGTGTGACTGCACTTCGTCTTCTTACCTATGGGTGCCGCTGTTTTGCATAGAATTGGGCGCAGCTCTCGGCGCTGTGAGTGGGTGGCGCTTATGATGAGTAAAGTCTCATCAGCTGGAGGAGAGCTGAGCAGCATTCTCCATTCACTCGCGGCTGTCAGTGTGTGAACAGCGGTTTTGAACTCCCGGACGCACTCATTACAGAGAGACAACGCAGTTATTTACGCGAGACACGCACCACAACACACTTTACATCGCCATGCGATGAAACCCGCGCCCGCGCGTGCGTGAGGAAACACGTCCACCTCGGAGGAAAGAGGACCGACGCCTGGCATCACACAGAAACTCGAGCTGGAGGTGAGGCTGGATGCTGATAGGGATGGTTTCGGGCATGGCAGCTCTACACTGTTATTGTATGGAGCCGTGTTATGTCACGTGAGCGTTTGAGAGGCACGTGTGTTTGGTGAAGGTGAAGCTATTCTTCTGGAAGAGCCGAAACTTCCCGGTGGGATTTAATTGTTAGATGTGGATTTTCGTTAGAGCATAGGCATGATGCTTTTATTTGGGAAATGCCTAATTGGTTCATGTAGTTATCCTCCAGTTAAACTGGAATTATATTCCAAACCTGGCAACAAAACTGTTTGTTATATCATGTTCCAAAGTTTTTTGTTCAGGGTTTCTTCTGCAAGTTTCTATGAAATATATTCGAATCCAGATTTATTGCAACGTCTTGACTGGTTAGAAAGCAGACATGCAACTAATAATGCCATTTCAGAATAACTTGTTTGTTTATATTGTTTGAATGGTGCTTTTTGTCAGTAAAATACTATGATAAAAATCACAAAGCACCAAAACGTAGCTCTAAATGCATAATGTATTTGAATTTAAAAGTAATTCAACGATAAAAAAAGTGATTTATTTCACATATTTTGCATCTAAGATTTGCCCTGTAATGTCTGAGTAGATTTTGTGGATAATGAAGGTTGTTATTTCAAGCGAACGAATGCATTCTTAATCAAGCACTGCCAGCTTATGCACGTTTCCACAAAAATAAAATCAAGTGCATGTGCATGCACCACAGCAGAGCGTTTATAAATGCGTTCAGTGTTCTCTCAGAGGTCAGCTGTGTCTTTATATAACTATATTTGGCATGTCACTTCACACATGCTAGTTTTCCCATGTGTGTAGTCGGTATGTGTCATGTTATGCATGCGTTTACTCATGCACAAGTGCAGATTGCGCCGCCTCGGAGGAATAGCAGTGCTGTCATGTTCACAGACATTGATAACATTGGCAGATGTATCAGGTAGCAGCTTGGAACATGCCCTGGATTATAGGCTTACAGTCTGGATGCAGACACGCACACACTCCATCGATGGTTTGACACTTTCAGTTGTCGCAAAGATTAGAGATGTGTAGCTGACAAGATCCGCAAAGATCTGACTTGTTTTTAGTGTTGTTATGTCTAAGAAAGTGTCGTACCCGAAGTCTGTCTTGCCGATGTGGTTTAATAGAGGAGCTGGGAAAACATTTAGTAAAGCAAAATAGAACTGGTGTTGGAGTCTTCGCAGATATACTTGCATGCCCTTATAACTTCATTTTGTTTACTGTATTACAATTCTATAAATTTGGAGCCTAAAATGAATTTATAATGCTCCAAAATTAAAAGTCATGTAGTTTCGTGGTATTTCTCTTTTATATTTTTACCACCGGTCGTTTCAACAATACAGGTGGAGAACCCGGGACCATTTATAAAGGTTGTGTTTGTACAAAACTGGCCCAGAAAGTGTGCACTCATCTTTTTGTACATTTTGTACTTGACATGAAAGTTTGCTTATCCTTAAGTAGAATATGAACTGTGTGTACATAACTTCTTTTGAGGAACTTCTTTATATTGGTGACATAATGTGGAAATGTCAACCTTTCCTCCTTAATTTAAAAAGGAGATGTATTTATTAAAAAAAAGATGTGCCTACATACTTCAAAACAATCTTGAAAATGACATTTAAAAAATGCACGAGGCACTGTGATTTTTGACAAGCAAAATTAAAAATACGGTTGGGGGAAAAATACTATGAAAAACATAATTTGAGTGAGATAAGGTGATTCTCATTATGTTAAGTTGACAAGGTGTTAAGAATAATTGTAATTGCTAAACGTTTAAAGACTGCCTTGACCCTTGTGCCTAAAAGCTACAAGATGGTACTGTTGGCGTTACTTGAAGGCGTAGGACAAATGCAGAGAGAACGTGTATTTTGTGACCATAACGATTTCTCGGCTTTAGCTCTAGCTTGCCACAGTCTGCCAAACAAAGGCAATCTCTCCTGTCAGTGTCAACTCAACTTTAATTAACTGTTTGTTTTGCACCGATTGCGGTTGAAATGAAAATGTTCCACTTTTTATTTAAAATGTTTTTCAGTTAATGACTAATTATTCCTGTCAGGATGGGCATCTCACGCAGAAGTGCAGTCAATCCTTGAGAACCCTGATTAAAAGCGGCAGCATCAGCAAACGCAAGAAGGAAAGTCAAACGTATTTAAATATTGCCTCCGAGACATTATTAGGCAAAGCAAAAAGAGGAGATGACTTTAAAAACAAAAAGAGGGGAACAGGTCTATCTCTGGAATAAATGACCCATGGTTATTTTCCAGGGACTTCTTTTATTAATTAAAATGTTTATTTACAGCGTTCAAGCTGGACAATGTGCCTGGAGGAAACCGTGTTCACTTAATTAAAATTTCTCATTTCTCCAGAACATTCTCATGCACTGTTCCCGGCTGGTGCAATAATCTTTGCTCCAGTTTGATAAACAGAAAGACTCTCAATCAAAAGAAACTGTGCATTGCAAGCGCTTGCACGACAAAAGCCATTATTCTCAGCACTTCCATGATCCTGTAAATAGCCATACCCTCTTCTACGAGCCTTTAACTGGCCCTTTTTTTCCTTGCTTTTTTTCCCTCCCAATCTGTTTATTGTTTTACGATAAAAACCTCTTCTAAAAGCATAAATGTGACTAAGAAAACTATGCTAATATTTTGGAAACAATTGGATCATTTTTTACTAAAATGCTTCTGGTCTAATTGGATTCAATGATCTATGCTAAGCTATGCTAAATGTGACCGAATAGATGAAAAAAAACATGTAAACCCCTTCCTGTTATCCCATAAACTAGAAAGAAAACGAGACTATTTTAAAATAAAAGTAGTCCCTTTAATTAGCTGTTTATCAATTCACACCTTCGGCAACACTAATTTGCTCTCTGTTGTTTAGCTATTATTTCAGTGCCTTTTTCAGTGAAAATCAATATGTTTTGAAAGCAAACGCTAAAGGAGGAGCAAAGAATAAGAAGCCGGAGCTTGCTAGCACTAACGTAGCCATCTGGAGTCAGCATGGATTTCTGCAAGCCTCATTTTTTTTTTTTAAATCAGAAAAAGCTGTATTACTTTCAGGTTCCAGAGCTCTCCTTTGGTCTGAGTCTAGAGGAAGCCTGGTACAGGTGATGTCACGGTCATAAAGCTCATTGGATTTAATTTCAGATTGAGTGCAGGAACGTTTGATTTCTTGGGAGCCAACGATGGATCAGGCAGGCGCTGCGTTGCATAATTTCACACATCTTTTAGCGAGCTTGTTTTCTCTGGTGCATTATCTCTCGTGACCTCAGGCGAAGTGCCAGGAGAATGTAGGTTAATGTTTATAGAAAACTACCCGAGGAGCCGTTGTGTGTCGTGCATGCTCATTATATAAAATTATTGATGGTTATTATGCGTTCACTTCAGCTTTATGCTTTCTCTGGCTGTTGCTACTAGAAGCAAATCCCAATTTAAAAGATAAACATTAGTTTTGCGTCTAATGCTTGTCATGTGTCATTCGTCATGTTGGTTTTGTCTCGAGACAAATGGTCATTAATTAGCTTGAGGTGTTTGTTCGGTTTGATTAATTACCTTTCTGCTCTTTCCTCGCGTGCTTTTTGGGTGCGTTGAGGTTGTTCCTCATTCATATTTCACACTTAAGTTGAAGCGAGTTTATTTTGAGCTCGATCCATCTGTTTCAGGGGATTCGGATCACTCGGTTGGTGCGACTGGGTTTAGAATGTTCATGCTTGGCAGCTTTGGCTCATTTAAAATCAGCTCTGGAGTGTTTGCTTCGCAAGTGCACTTTATTTGATTGGTGAACGGCGGGGTTTCGACGGGAGTTTGTGAACCGGGACTGCTGAAAAGATGCGTTTGACCTGTGTCGTTTGGTGCCACTGAAATCTGAATGCAACTCAAGGCAAAGAGCTCGAAAGCCACCAAAAGTCATAAATGAATAGCATACCCCCCCCCCCCCATCAATCACAGTCTAGGTGGTCTCTAAATAAGAAAGTCAGTCACCAAAGATCATAACTACAAATAACATGACATGATGTCGTAGGTGCAATATTATTTGTGCACAAACTTTGATGTTGGGTTGTAAAAGTGTAACAGATAATTTGCTCATGTCAATATTAGTAATATAAAACAGCCCCCAAGTCTGTATGACTTTCTTATATATTGTTCCCTCATAATGAAATGTCTACTGTAGATTTTTTTTTAAATTCTGTGTATGTTATGAAATATAAAAAAGTGGGCGTTTTCCAACTCATGTAAAGCACTTGAGGCTGAGACTGGTCAAACTGTTATACGCGATACTGAAAAATGTTGTAAAGGCATGAAAAAGGAGAAACGAATAGATGAGGAAAGCTCGAAAGAAAATCCTGCAGGAGGAGGAATTACAATTTTTATATAACAAGGTTAAACAGTAAAAAAAACTAAATAACTTTTATCAAACCGTATTTTTTATACAAAGCAATTTGTGCGTTTTCGTTACGGTTAATTAAAACTTATACTCCCAAGCCCTAGCTGATATAGTGATATACCAAAGTAGTTGCTAGGGTAAACAGTCCGGTTGCTATGGAGGAGTCAATGATGTCATACACTGTTCCCCATGTCATTATGAGTGAAATAAACTAACTCCCGTGTCTTTATGATTTTCCTTAGCTGATAAAGTGTTAAATCAAAGCAGTTGCTAAGATGAGATAGAGTTCAGAAAATTTGGTTGCTATGGTAAACAGTTGGGGTCATAAACAACAATTTCTACCTATGATATTTCATATTGAATGCATTTTACGTTGTTTCCATAAGTCAACTGTAATTATTTAACCCCTTTCCAGAGCCTGGGGCTCGGATTCTTTTGCACAGTGGTTGGTTTGGAATTGCACACACCTCCACAGGTGTGGTCTGTTAGAGGTTCTCAACCATTTGACCAGCAGGAGCTTTGATGTGGACTACACCACACTCAGTTTCTGGAACAGAGGAGGGGCGGAGTGCAATCTAGTGACAAAATGACTGAAATAATCATCACTACCCCATTAATGTCAATTGATTTAAAAATGCTAGCTGGCAAGTTAACTCAACTAGTCAATCTCAAACGACTAAAACAATCAGAAGACATTCTGCTCCAACATCAGACCGAACTCAATCGAGATCTAGAAACTCAATCGAGTTGAATCTGTAAAACCATTTTGCTTTGCCTCAATTTGTGGACTTGAGCCGCTGGGGAAATCCACGGCAGAGTGAATATCAGGGGTGTATGATGAGAATTAATATTCTGAATATTCAGCTCAGAGCCAAAGCAAATGGAGTAATATACTTGCTAATATAGAGGGCAAAGGGCCTTGAGTGAACCGCGTAGTTCCAGAGCTCTTGTGAGCCATTAGAGAGGCTGTTGTCCGCCATCCATACCCTGCGCAAGCTGTCACCTTCAGCCCCCGCCGCTCTCCACACATCCACAGCTTTTCTTTTCCTCCATCACTTTTTTAAAAGCTGGATTTCAACTCAAAATGCTGCGTGGTCGTGCCATGCTGGAGATTGCAAAGTGCTTTTAACAGTTTGCTCCCCTGCGTTGGGGATTTATATGTGGAGACATTAGCAAGCGCACACAAATATTTTGCTTTAGTGGCTGCGTTTCTGAGGTCGTAAGGACTTGGTTCTTTTTGTTAATAGACTTTTTTTTGCTAAATAACGGTTCAGGAAAAATTCTGTGACTTCCTGATAATGCAGAATGAAGCGTGCGCCTGAGTGTGAAGCTTCGTGAGCAGAGTGTTTATCAGCGCTTGTAATCTGAAGGCGTGACCTAGAGCCTCTCCTGGAGCTCCTTACACCCTCCTCAGGTTCATGTAAGTTGATCATACCGCCCTCAACTAATGTCTTAGACTAATTTTGGGGGAGTTTACTCAAGCGGTACACTCCCACTTTCCCTCCGGTTCAGGAACCTGCAATTCATTGATTGACCACTTGAGACCAGTACCACTTATCACCCCATTGCAGTGACGATACTAAACACGTTTATTGTTTCTTAGATTAAAAATAGGGAAGAACTAAAATGTGGGGTATAAATCAGCAACTTCCTGTTTGTGTTGTAACTTCCTGTTCTAAATCATAAGTTACCCAGACATTAAGATTCTAAAGGTCACTACACCCTGATCTTAATTGATTGAGATTTGAACAAATCATCCAATGGCTTCTCAGTATGTCTTCAAAAGAACCAGCTTTCATTGGTCGTTCTCCTTGCAAAAGAAGCGGATTGGATATGGCAGTGCAAAACTGGCACCACTCGTTCGGTCAGATGTGTGAGCTCCCTTTCGCAACCATGGTTTTCGATTAAAGAGGTTGTAACACAAAAAGTTGGACCAAATTTTTTTCTCCCTGTTACAACGTAGAACTAATCAAACCCTCGTCTCATTGGATGACACTCACGACCCAGCCAATCAGGACTAGAGGAGAGCATGACCGTTGTTTTCCCCAATGTGGAGAAAACAACATCTATCTCTCCTCTCAAATGAGTTTGTGGGGGGCAGAGGTATATAGGTTGAGGTGTGGGGCTGGGGCAGTATGGATATCTGAATTGTAGTTTCAATTACAGTAGTAGATATTGAAATCGGAATGTGTATTAAATGTTGTAACAGCGAGTATAGGAGCTACTAAAAGAAGCTAACAAGAATGTTGGAGTCAAAGGATTTTTCCTTCAAGAACTATGACACCGATGTTGTGGTCTGTCTTCCAATAAACTTGCTTTGGTATCGCTGCTGTATTCAAATAAATCCCATATAGGGCTGTGCTGCTTTCTTCCAATTTTAGCCATTTAGCTTGATGGTACGTTGAGAACACAAATTTGTAGAACAGATCACTCCATATCTGGTTATAACATCACTTTTAGTCAAGATAGGTCACTAGTTTGTTGTAGAAAATTCTGTTCCTTGGCTTTGTATCCGGCTGTAAATTCTATGGCGGTTGGTCAGGGAATACGCTGAATCCTCGTGTGTCTAGTGGTTTAATGCTCTAATGCTGTTATGTTTAACAATAAATTTTAATTGTGTAGAAACCTCCCACCTTATTCTGTCGAGATTTAATGTCACCATGTTTTTTTCTTTCAAAATTTCTGAGAGGTATGCAAACAGTCGGACGTGGCTGGGAGTTCACTGGTTCTCTGGGATGTTGCGTGCAGGGCCATTATGTAATAATTTATTTGCTGACTGAATAATTAAATCTGCCTTCAAGGATAACAGCTTTATCTAGGGCATTAGAGAGAGACCAGGTGATGATTTATGCTTTTCCATGATGCACTTGGCCTCTGTGGACAGGTCAACAAAGCTGGGATTGCAGTCACTGAATAAGAAACCTTTGGGGTTGTAGTTGGTGTTGCCGTATGTTTTATAATGAACCCGTTTAGCATTAACTAAAACTCTGAAAACCTGCTTGTGGGGGATTGCCAGTAATTTGAGGTAAAATCCACGGTTAGTTTAAGAATATTGCTGTAAAGCTTGATGGACAGTATCAATCTTTTATAAAAACTTTTTTTTTTGTCCTTGGCACCCCAAGAGGCTGGTTTCTTTTTAACATGCTTGATATTTACCAGTGGCATTTAAAAAATGCTACTACTGAAGCTTTTGTTTGCTTTAGGAATTAGAAAATGCTGTAGAAATACACTCACCGGCCACTTTATTAGGTACACCTTGCTTGTACCTCGGACCAAATATTTCTCAAAGAGTATTTCTCCATATTGACGTGATGCCATCACACATTTGCTGCAGATTTGTTGGCTGAACATCTATGATGCAAATCTCCCGTTCCACGGCATCCTCAATTGAACTGGTGACTGTGGAGATCATTTGAGTACAGTGAACTCATTGTCGTGTTCAAGAAATCAGTCTGAGATGATTCATGTTTAAAGGCATGGAGTGTAATTCTGCTGGAAGTACCCATCAGATGAGGGATGCACTGTTGCCATACAGGGATGGAGATGGTCAGCAACAATACCTAGAGAGGCTGTGGCATTAATGTTGTTCTTAATTGAATGTAATGGACCAATGTATGCCAAGAAAGAATGCCACACGGCATTACACCATCACCAGCAGCTTGAACCGTTGATGCAAGGCAGGATGGATCCACACTTTCATGTTGTTGACACCATAATCAGAAAGAAATCAAGGCATTCGCGCCCACAGGACTGTCACTCACTGGATATTTTCTTTTTTTCTGACAACTCTCTGTAAGCCTTAAAGATGTTTGTGCGTTTAAATCCCGGTAAACCAGCAGTTTCTGAAATACTCAGACCAGCATGTCTGGCACAAACAACCATGCCACATTAAATCACCTGTCTTCCCCATTCTGATGCTCGGATTGAACTTCAGAAGGTTGTCTTGACCATTTCCTACTCGACTAAATGCATTGAGTCGCCGCCATGTGATTAGCTCATTAGAAACGAGTAGTTGAACAGGTGTACCTAATAATGTGGCCAGAGAGTCTATTTCATCGTCGAATTCTAGAAATTTCTGGAGTTACCACCAGTCCCTATGTTTTTATGAACGGCGTAAAGAATAAATCCTAAAGGCCGGAGTGTCACCTGAGGCTCATGAGGATATCCTATTAATATTCTACCTAATTACTAGGCATCTGCAATAATCAAGACGAGAAAGAAACATACAAACAGGAACGAGGGTTTCTGTCTCAGACATGCCATTAAAGATTCTTCCTCTCTTTCATCAAAAGCAATCATCACACCTCAGAGGAGATTCGTGTCTCTGATATTCATTTATGCACTGATTGAATTATATGCTTCAGGCAGTTTCTGCAGTTCTCTGTTTTAAGGATAAAGACGAGCCAAACACTTGCATCACAATACGTTCAGTCTGCCATCACTCGGCTTTCTGCTTACTCCATTGTACACTTCTTGATTATATTTTGAAGTCCCCTACAACAGGCTTACCCTCACTCAAGGTCAAAAGCACTTTATTATTTTCTCATTTAAAACCTGAAGCATCAGCTCTTTTCACAGTGACTGAAATGTTCGGTTCAAGGACCAGTCTCTTAATCTCACATTTGGGATTTATTCTCTGATTGGTTGTTGGGATATCGTCTGCGGTTGAACGTAATTAAAGATTTTTGCGTGGCATTTTTGCCATCTTTTAGCATTAAATTCAAGGTCGTTTTCACAGTGGAGACCGAATCTCCTACTCTACTTCGAAAGAAGCCACAATTAAAATCTGCATATTTTCTGCAGCCACACAATGCATGAAGCCCTAATGAGGCTGGTTATGGATTATCTTTGAAGAGCACAATGGGATTTATTTACTTCTACAGATGTTAAATCTGTATAATGTTTGAACCAAATCATTTACTGAAACGCTAACCAATTAAGAGAAAATGCTGTGGAATCGTTTAAATTGCTCATAATATTCTTCTTAAAAGGTTCCACAAAGAGGTGCTTAGTGAAGCTTGAATACCAGCAGTCAATAATGAGATTTGTTGCTAACAATCGTCATTGTAGTTTTTGTTTTCAAAGTTACAATAAGTTAAAAATAGAGATGAGATACTGGCTCTAATAATTCTTAAGTTTATGCAGAGTTTTGTTATGACTACTCGGGAATATTTATCTTGTGCTCATATCAGGTAGCAGTTCATTTGACATTGATGTTGAGCAATGGCTTCTGGTTTGAATCTGTGTTAGGATCAGGTTGTTCCCCAGCGAGATCAACTAATTACCTCCAGACTAACCTTGCTTTGAGCACCGTGGGGACTTTTTCCAAGTAGTTGCGATTAAATATGAAGTACAAGAGGTAGTGGCTTGCCATATCAGTAATATACGTACGTTAAACAATTAAATTCCTTCTATACTATTTGAATGAGCTTGCTCGACCAGCTAAAGAGTTGTATACTGCACTGATTAATATGAGTTTAATTTGTGTGAACATCTGTTTCCTTTAAAGCTACCATACCAGTCGTTTTCAGCCATCAGCTACACTGGTATCAGTCCATTATCATTCCCTTTTCTGTATTTTCAGTATAACTAATGTTTTTTTTGGTCACAAAACATACTTTGTTCCACTTGTGAAGAGTTTAGAGTTTTTATTTTCCTTGATATTGAAATCGTTTTATGGGAAAAGACGATTAGCCGCGATGCTAATAATTTCAATGGAAAACACCATATGCTTATGCTAAAAATATTAGCATTTTGTAAAATTGCAATAAACGTTCTTTATATGTTAAAAAATACTTCTTTAGAGCCTCAGAGTTATAATAAATGTTGATACACATGTTATTGGGTGTTTGACACTGTTAGAACTATTTATTGGTTATTTTTGAGACATTTATCCAGTCAAGGAAAGAAAAAGCTCTGGTGGCTTAACAAGAAAGTATGTATTTTACATTTGGGACGTTTTTAATTTATTTTGAGGGGAACTTGTGCCATTTTAAAATGCACATACATTTTTATGCTGTTGCTGATTTGCTTGTATTCACAATTATCTGTTTTTGGCTCATTGATATTTAAACACTTGAATCCCGAATGTTTTTAATCAAGTAAATCTTTTATTTTTTACATCACCAGATCACTTGCCTTTTCTTTGTATTTTTTTTAAACATACAAAATAAAGTTCGCTTTATTTACTATAGAACATATTTTAGCTGCAAATTTAGTTGTTTAATCTGTCTTTAAAAAGTGTGTGGCTTTACCCTTAAACAGTTTAGTGACGTTTTCAAATAAATCTTTGCTCTGGAGATTTCAGTTGTGATTATTCCACTTCATGGATCCTTTGGGTTTCTCCCAGAGTCTTGAAACTCGTGTCAGATGAGTTTGAGATTGTGTTTTTGGATTAATATTTCGATTGAACCCCTGCAAGCCTCTTTCCTCATGATGTAAACGTGGATCCTCACAACTTCTGTTATTAATGGGTTGCCTCTATCTCATGGACCATAATTGGTCTCTGGTGATATCCAACTCCTTTGGATTAAGAAATGTCATTATAATTGATGCATTAGGCCTGCAAGTCGTTTTCTCCGTCAGATAGCTTTTTTTAATCAATTGATAATTACAGAGATGATTTATGGCTTGACTTGCTGTTGACAGCTGAACAATAATTGTGACAAGGAGATTTCAGAGCATCGTCTGTTACTGGCTGGAAAAGGATTTTTCACCCTGAGGTGTCCAGCGTTCGATAGGTTTAGAGTTATGGCGGGTTGCTCACACAAGCATCGCATTTATGTTTCAAGCAAGTCGCCAAGTTCCTCTAAATTCATGATCCAGCTCCGTCTCGACTGCACCCTGAGGAAAATGCTTAACCCGAGACCCCTAACGGCTCCTGAGGGACCGTTCTGGCAATTAATACACTGTAAATTACTTGAGAGTGTGGAATTGCATCTAAGCAGCCTGAAGTGGCTTTATGAGCGCAGTTTATCTTTCCAGTGTTGACGTGTCCTGGTGAAAATGGACGTATTACAGGACTGATATATGCTTGTTTTTATAGAGCAATCCTGGGAAATTTTGGGGGGTATCGACTCGGTCTTAATAATTCAGTTCAGTGTATCGATTTTTTTAACAGTTGATTAGAAAAAAAACTGTGGTAGTTTAATCACAGGTTCACATGTATATTTAAATATAATAAATGGAATTTGTCGCCATTGTGCTGTTTTCAGATTTTAAATATCCTGTTAATACCTCTGTTATAAAAGGAAACCATTTTAAAGATAAGTACAGTTTGTTTGTTTTACATAAGGACCGAGTTCTTTAATGCTCACAGTGTTAATCAAAGTGATATTTACTTTCCCAACTTTAAAACCGAAATTAACTTTGAACTTCTTACAAGTTTTTAACTTCTTCTTTTGACAACAAATGTACCAAAGATGGGATTGTCTCTGAATATCTTCCATTTTTATTTCCCTCTGTTGTTTACTTTTTGGTCTATTGATATCTCTCTGCTTTTAACAACCTAATTTACCGGTTAGACAGGTTATACCCTGTTTTCAAAGGTTTTTTTTTTTTTTTTTTTAAAGGCAATCATTACTAACATGTTTGTTAATGTAAAAGTGTTGAGAGCTATCAGAGATTACTGTATTTGAAATAAGCAATTACAATAATGATAAATGCCATCTTTTATTTGAAAAAAAGGCCCCACCGATCCAGACAATGCGCTGCCTCCAGTGGCAGGAGCTGGGAATGCGGATTATCAGCCTCATTCCAATTGGTACGAAATACATTTGAAATGTGAACTTGTAAGATGTCGTTTACTGTGATTGCTTTATCAAGTGTTTGTATTGTAAATTAGCTTAAATAAAACTACTGAACTTTTGACCAGTGGCGTACATGAGCCGAGAGCTAATAAATAACAAGAAAAAGCCTCCTTTTGGCAAAAGAAAGCGAAACATTCCTCAGATCCAGAGAAGACGACTCGTTTCCGAGCAGCAGATGCAATATTTCTTTTGTAAGTCTGAGCACATACTTGTACATTTGGCTGTGTGTACATACCAATAAATTAGTTTCATTGCTACGCCACAGAGAATAGTTTGAACATGTATTTTCTGTCCTCAAGCTCTGGCAGTTTTCATAATTGAAGATAATCTACCATGCATTGCCTTTATTAATTTAATCCCCCTGTGCTTTGACATAAAATGTCTGTTTCCTTGACAAAGTGCAAATGAACAGGAGAACGACAGAGAAAATGAGCCGAATTGTGCAAGCAGCAGCCGCCGGGGACATAAATGATTGTGTATGATCTAATGCAAACAGTCCTCTGTCTGTAAATGTGCAGAGGAGGTGTTCGAGGTGGAGGAAGAGTGTGAGCGAAGCGCCGACGATGGCCTCTGATGAGATCCTCTTTTGAGTTGCTAAAAGCATTAGGTCAGACTGTGATTGCTCTCAGAATCCCATTACGACAGCGTAATCGGGAAACGAAGGGATTATTACTCCCCGTCAGTGTTTGCTCTTTTTCTTTTGTGCGCTCGTAAAGGCTGGACGTCCGCTTGATTTGATATGTCACGGCTTCATTTTGACGGCTTTTGTCACTTGATTGTAGCACGTTACTCAAGCTGAATAGTGATTGGTATGTGCCAGAGCATGTCATGTCTGCTCCATTAGAAGAAGCCTGGTCCTGATTGGCCCAGGTGAAGCTTGCTGATCTCTGGTTTGAGAGCAGAATTGATAATAGGAGTCAATTGGTGTGGTCAGTCTTTGCTTTAAAAACAGAAGCAATTCTTCTGAGAGCCTTCTACTCTGCTGTTTCTGTTTCAGTTAATGACTAGGGATCAATCAATGATCGTTAGCACCTGTTGGGTGACTATAATACCACAAAATCTCTGACTTTGTGCAAGAGTTTTTCAGCAATCGGTGCTAGTAGTAAATTTATGAAAATAATCATTATTTATATTTGTGAAATTTACATCATTTCTATGTCATTTTGTATCATTGCCTATATCTTTTGCACTGTATTGTGTGGCACTTTTAGGCGGATGTATAAAGCATACTTCCATATCAGAAATAGAAGTTGCTATTCTCTCTGGTTCATTGGCGAAATTTCAAAATAGTTTAATATTCAGAGCTTTTGTGTGGAGGGATTATTGAGATTAGATGGATTCATAAATAAACCACACAATCACACTTTTCTGATGTTTCTTGACTACAAACTTAACCCTGCAGAAGAATCACAAATCAAACCATGCAGACAAATCTCTGGCTTTAAGATAGCCGCACTCTGTAGACAGACGCAAGGCGGAGATTCCCATCAGTCGAATTCACTGCGTAGAAACCAAATCGAATTGCAACTCCTTTCAAATATTAATTTAATAATAACCATTGCAGGAGTTGGTTATTGTTTCCCTGATGCATTACCACATTTTCACTTCAGTTGCAGCCTCGAGTGTCATGATTCACATTGTAATTTCTCTCTCTCTGCAGGTGCACCTGGCTATACTCCACAGGTCTCATTAGTCTGTGATGAGCATCATCATCCAGCTCAGACCGAAGGTAAAGTGCTGTTTCTCTCGCTACAGGCTGGGTTTAAGGTCCTCTTTGAAACATCTCTTCCTGTAGACGCCATTGGATCGGGATTTGTGTGTGTTTTTAAAACAAATCACTGTTTGGACAGCAATATTGATCTATGGGGAAACCCAGAAACATGGCACAGGTTGAAAGAAGAAGGTCTGCACCAATACAGAAGTTTTATATGAAGATTTAGGCATTTTATTTATTTCAACACCTTGAAATAGCACTAAATATTAGAACTTGTTTGGTAACATCTCTGACCCTTGACCTCAAAACATCGGTGAATCCAATCAAAAGAAAGTAAGAGGCCATTTGTCTCTCTGTTAGTCAGTTTTCTGGGAGCTTCAAAGCAACTCTCAGCTAAGCTGAAAACAATGACTGTTGAGGGGAAGTATACAGAAAGCTGTCTCCGAGATCTAAGCTCTCAGTTTTAACTGTGTGCGTAATTGGAAGACCAGAAACACAGTTCCAGTTAAGGCCCAAAGAAAAGCAGAGGGGCAGGATAGTGAGAACAGTCACGGACAACCCACAGACCAGCTAAAGCATCTTTGAACAAAGTTATGCACAGATGAAAATAATGGGTGGTGTTTTCTTCATGCTGTGCGGTCAGTACAGGGATTGGGAATCTTGTTAGGGTCGCAACTGAAAGTTTTGTAAAGAAGAGCGACCTTCTGCCAGAATTCACACTCTGAGGAAGAGTTATTTCTGCAAAAGGATGATGCACAAGTATATTTAGCTTAAGTGGTGCCTAAATTTATGCCTAATTTTGTTTTAAATAATTCCTGCACACATCTGCGATAGACCTGTGCAGAGTGTAACCCTGCCTTTTGCCCGATCTGCGCTGGAGATGGGCTCCAACCGACCCCCGTGAACCCGGAGGGATTAAAGGAGTTGGAAAATGAATGGTTCCTGCACACATCACTGTGTTTGTCTCTGATATAAAACTGAAATTTCTTACGCAAACACCCAATGATTTATTAACGGCAATCATGAAAATTCAAAGGGGCGCCCAAACTTTTGCATACTCCTGTACTCCTTATCAAGGAGTATTTCCTTGCTGTTATCGTTATTTTAGTTGAAAACTGTCTCATAAAGACAATGACGTCATTAACAATTTCAAGGGATCATTAATCAACAAGCAATATTTGTTATTTCGACAGGTGGAGCACCAGTGAACTTTGCACACACAACTTAATTTTAATGTGGTTCATACTGTAATAGAGTTGATTTGAATCACCGCCCAAATTGAATGGCATCTTTTGACCCGTGCTTGACCTCGTGTTAAGTAAAGCCTCTTGAAACACTTCCCGATGATCATCATCAGTGCAATTCCATCACATGTACATTAGTGTTTGTCAGGAAACCCGCACCTCCTCGACTCATGTGTCCCTCTCCGATTAAATGGAGTTGATTTAATTGGGTTACCCCCCCCTGAGTCTCGTCTAATGGGATGTGGAGCTGTTTGATCACTGGGTTGTGTCTGACCCGGCTCAAGTTGAGCGCAGCGGCTTCTTTCGCCTTTTTGTTTTGGGTTCAGCGTCTTGTGTGTTTGAAGATGAAGATAAAGCTCCGCCTCCTGCTTTTGACTCGGCCGTTAATTAGAGTTTTCACTGCAGGAATCCAGAGCCACCTTTCTCGACCATGAAGCCGCGGTGACCGCCCGGTTAATGAATAGTTTGAACTCAATAACTTTAGGTCCCTTCGTACTAAATTCTTAAGTTACATTAACGTCAAATACTCAAAATGACATTATATAAAGTGTTTATGTATTTAGAGGGACAGAGAAACATCTAAAAATCTTTTTAAGTAATCCATGTAAAAAAAATATATTGAAATAACCCTAAAAATCTCAAATGAATAGAATGTTTTACATTTTATTTACATTTGAATAGAGAAAAGCTAAATAACTGATAATAAACATGTTAAAATATGATAAAGTAAACTAAAAATATATCATAAATGTGATGAAAACATGTATGTTGAAATTGAACAATAATTAAAGATATTTAATAATCATTTTAATTAACAATTTAGAATATTTTTAAAATAATGAACACAATATATTAAAATGTGCTGAAAAACTATTCAAGTATAGCATTAAAAATATGATAGAATTAATAAAAACGTATCTAAGTGAGATGAAAATGTGTTTATAGAAATAATATTAACATAATTCATAATTATAAACATCACCATTATGAAAATCATTTTTGAATTATTATTATTATTATTTTCCCCCCAAAAAATATATTGATGGAATGAACGAATTGTAATTTGGTGGAAAAATTAAGTGTCCATTTAATTAATGTTTTGAATCAAAATGTATTTTTTTTAATTCGATATTTTTCTTTTTATGATCTAATATGTTCTCTTACAGTTTGAAAAACATTAATAGTTTTCATGCGCATCCTTTTGATATATCTCTCTTTATAACGCTTCTTAAGTCAGCCAAAAAAAAAAAAATATATATATATATATTTGGAAGTGCAATTGTGCACGTTTATAACTTGTACATTTTTTTTCATTGTCTTGTTTATTTCACTTAAATCTATTCTTGAAATGGAATTTCAGACTTTCCCAAACAGCTCAAGCTCCGGCTGGTTTCTTGCATTTTGACCTTTCTTTTGGGGTTTGATTGCTCTTTATTTTGACTGTATTTCATTGCATTAAATGGAGAAAACCATCATTGTTTAGAGTCCTCTAGTGTCTTTGACGTCTGATCCCCAGTGTTCGATTCGGTTAAAGCTTCACCTGTAGTTTCTCTCTGGAAAGCGATGACCGGATCTGACCACTGATTGATTTCGTCACTTGTGAAGTACAGTTTCCTGTCCTAACAGGCTCCTGACCACTAATTCCCAAACATATAATCTGTTTATTAATTTCACAATCTCCCAAAAACGGCACCATGCAAATCAACGTGATGAAGACGTCTCTGGTGCGCTTGGTGGTGTGCGTGTCATGACGGCATCGCCCCATGGGGTTTGGCTCACAGCAGGGGTGGTAACATGTCCTAATGTGCAAGACGAAGCTCGGGGAAGGTCCCTGTGCTCTTTAAGACCCATTAGGAGCTCTGCTTTACCACAAGCTTCATCTGAATGGATCAGGGACTACTGAGAATTCCAGGCAGGCGTCCAAGTTCCATGTTTTTTACTAGAGGTGTAATGTGTCACAAACATTGGGTTCGGATTCGATTTCATATCTTTGAGCCACAGTTTGGACAGTTTTTCAGATTTATAAAATTAATTCCCGTCGCAGCAAACACCACCAACTAGAGCTGGCGATTAATTGGTAAAGTAAAAAAAATACCGTTAAACCTTCTCCTTCGGTAATTCCTGTCCAATTCTCCAACATGGTGCTTGCGGATTTGAAACGCGGATTTGCGACACTGAAAAACCCAAAGAGGTTCTCTACTGTTTCAATTTCAATGACCCCTAATTACCAAAATGTCTATTGAACAGCATGAGTTTTCGGAATGGGTAAATGCTGCCCATTTAAATGGTTTGCTGTCCCCTAACTGGAGTATGAGCTGGTGCTGTTTCCTGTAGCATCTGTGCAAGAACACCTTGAAGGGTAAGCACAGCACTGATGGATGTCTGACTCCAAGCTGAACGTTCCTGTTTCCTCTCGAAATGTCAGCAACCTCAGAGACCGTCACCTGCACCGTCATCGATCGGCTCACCCGGCCACTTCATCTTCTGTTTTATGGATGACCGAGCGAAAGATCGTGGCCTCCGTGCAACCCAGTATCCCTGCTTTCACACTGATAACCTGAGCTGGAGCAGCGGGGAAGGGTTACCGCGAGTGCACGCTCGTCTCCGGCGCGGTTAAGAGCAGATTTTCTCTGTTTGCATGCTCTCAGTTGTTCATTAATTCAGTCAGCGTGTAATCTTATTAACTGAAGTGGCTTACAGTGAGGCATTTCAACCAGCTGCGACATTTGAACCAGCGATGCTCTGCTGTTTGGCATTTTCTCATTTCTGTAATGACCTAATGATCCACTTGAAATCTGTTCCTAAAGCATCAACTCAAGCTTCTGACCTGTCATAACAGCCTCCAATCCGGCAGACGGTGTCTTTTTCTGGAAGCCCATTGACAGGTAACATCTGCCAAGGCCCCGGTGCCCTCTTACTCTGCCAGTCAATCTGTGTTGCGTTTGCACTCTTTCATCCCATCGCTCAAGCCGCTGCTATATTTAACCTGTCAGAATACAAGCTAATATTTGGAATTTGTATTTAAGTTGCCACTCAAGACTGTCAGCTGCTACTTGGGATTAAAGTGGTTCGCCGCTTTATCGCAGCGTGTGGAGGCTGAGCTGGTTTTCCTTGTCCTCCATAAAAATGTTGGCGGCCACGGTGGAAATGTGTTTGCTAAAATGCTAAAAGTTCAATGTTTTTTGTTGATTAAAGTGGCTCTGTAGTGGGTTTGGAGCTGCTGTGGGATAGGGTCTCCATTTTTTTTTTTTTAATTGGATGATGAATATTTCTTGGGTGGCAACAGTTACTCGATAATAATCAACGATGGCAATAGTCAACAACGGATCTCTGTATCGATTTCAGATATTAAGGCCACAGTGCACGCAAAGCAGTTCTCAGAACAGACTCGTTTGAACAAATGGATGCAATTTACAAATGTATAGATCTAGGCTTTCTGAGGTTAAAAGTTGGGCTGCAACTAACGATTTTTTTGATTATCGAGTAGTTTGGGGATTTTACATTTTTTTAAATCAGATTATAAACTTCTTTAGTTTGATGTTTTACATATAACTACATGAAACCATAAATGGAGGTTTTAGTTATGCAAATAAGTAAATTCGAAAAAAATCCAAAAGCCACGTATAGTTTATTATCTTTAAGTTTGACATTTTACACCTTAATTAATATATAGATAATATAGTGGACCAAAATTGTAATTTCTAAAATTAAAATGTGTTCGATGAATGTATAAGCGTGGAAAAAGTGATGGAACCACCATTTTAATTAACGTTCTACAACAAAATAAATTTGTTCTGGATGATGTTTTTGTGGCGCAATAGGCGTAAATTGAACAGTTACAATAATAATGAAAAGCAATAACTTTGATTTTGTTCGCGAATGGCAGAAAAACAAGGAAACAGTCGTACAATGGGAACGAAGCAATACAATAAATAAAATGCATAGAAAGAGACGTCCTTTTCATAACATGGGGGATCTGAACCACCCCAGATTTTCCAAATTCCAACATATTTTATTGTTTGATGGCATTTCACAGAATGACCAATTTTGAGTATCATTGGAAATATCTCGCCTTTGACTTTTCCTGACTAAACATGCAGGTTTTCTAGCACCTCTTGAGTTTTTCCACTGAGAAAAAAACACCATGTGACTGATTTGAGAATCGGTAAACAACACAAAACTTTTGCCGCTGTTCCATGTTTAGCTTCTGCTGGTGTTCTGTATTTGCATCTCGTGGAAACCAACTATTATTTCTCTCCTTTGCAGCCTGTACCGTAATTATTATAGATCAATTTTACAGCTGCAAGTGAAAGAAATGGAAAAGAATGCGCTCTTTGCTTGAAAAGCGTAAATAATTATTGCAGTGAAGGTCTCAGTGGTGTTCTTGCAAATGAGATTTAGTTTATGTCTATGCAGAGAAATTAAAATGTCAAGCGTATGATTTGCTCCAAGGCAGACCAATGTTTTCATTAGTTTATTAAAAAAAGGCCCTAAAACTCTTTGATTTGCTGCTCTTCGTTTTTTTATAAAGCAGGAAATCTGTAATTTGGCACGGAGCATTGGGTCAAGCTTCCACATGTGAGATGCAGAATGCACAACTGCAATGCGAGTTTCAGTTTGTTTATGTTGAGTTAAAATTACTATTCCGTAAACCCAGAGTTGAGCATCTCTAACGGCCGTATGGAGATAAACAGAAGAGTTCACAGGAACCTCTGTGTGATATTTCAGGTATGGCAGAAGGGGGTGAGGTTAACCTGCATGTTTGGTTTGATGATTCTTGTTAGCGTTTTTCACCCCAGCACGGCGCCCATTAGCTGGCTTCGCGGTGCCTTTAAAGAGATTCCAGGGAGATTTATTGAGCGCCTGCATGTGCTGAGCAGATGCCGAGCCATGTGGAGTTTAGCTGGATACACACTGAGAATCCCAATCTGACCTGCTGCTGTTTCTACAGATAGTTCTTCCCGTGAAGGTGCAGAGATGAGACGCTCGGGCAGATGCTCAGTCAACAGGACCGCCAAATAATCTCTGGTGTCGTGAATGCATCGGTTTGTTATGGCGCGCTTGTTATTTTTATTGAGTAAATACGTTTTGAGCCATCAAATAAACAAAATGCAAGCGATAATCAGGGGCCTGCTGTGTTTTCCACTGTTTTAACTGCACGGCGTGGCGCTGTTATTAATATTTGGGCTGCAATACATTGATGAAAGTGGCAGATGCCTCATCACGAAGCTCCTGTATGGACACAGTTAGGTGTGAAAGGTGCCCATATCCTCATTCTCGTGCAGTGTGTAACTTGGCTCTAACGTGGCTGCCTCAAAAGTCGCTAGATGACGTCAATGTCTAATTTGCATAAATACCACATGACGTGTGTTATACGCCCCACCCCCCCCAATGGGTGCCAACGAAAAAGTCTTGCATGTACACGTGTTTCATGTCATTATTGGGGTCACAAAACAAACCTGTAATGGTAAATCTCATACTATTAATTTAACTCGGGATATGGTTCCCGCTCCTTTCTGAACCGTTCTGTGTAAAGCTTGGACATAATGCTAGCCAAAGCTAAGTGTAATGAGGATCACATGCTAACAAAGCAAGGTGAGTGACTGCGACTGAGCCTGTGTGAGGGATTATCTATACAGCTAAAAAATGACATTTATTTCAATTTTGTGGTTTATTTTAGATAGTGAGGATTTAAACTGCTTTCTTACTCCTGAACTATGCCATCCAGGAATTCATGTCAGCCAATAAGGGTGTTATGCTTGCGCATGGTCAATTCATTTGATGTTTAGATGCTAAATTAGAGACAGGCAGGCACTGCACCGAAGCCTTTCCTCCGTTTAAAGAGCCCGTCAGCCAGAACGGAAAAAGTGTCGAGGAAAAGTCGCAAGATTTGTCACATTGTAATATAACACAGAACATTGGGCCTCTATTGTAGTGTTATGAAAACTTTATTCGTATTAATTTATTCCTCACATCATTGTCTATCGGCAGATGAAAAACAGTGGCTTCGCAAATGCAGAGTTTCAAAAGGAGGTTTACTTTTTTTCAGCAACCACTGTGCAAAAGAATTTGAACTTTGGACTCTAGAAGGGGTTACCGTTGACTTCGAATGGCCTTTGAAAATAAATAGGAAAAGAAAACTTGAATATTTTCACATTTTTAAATGTTTGATGCTCCCTAGCAACCAAACCGTTTACCCTAGCAACCAAATTTTGTAGGCTCTATCTCAGCTTTGGTAAATGATAAAAACATGGGGGTTGGTTTAGAGAACTTATAGTGACAAAAGAAACTTTATATTGTGTCACTCTCCCCTCCATTGCAACCTGACTGTTTACCATAGCAACTAATTTGGCACAACACTATTTCAGCTAAGGAAAATCATGGAGACATGGGAGTTGGGTTATTTACTCATAGTGGCATGGGAAACTTTGCAGGATATCCTCCATAGCAATCAGAGATTTAACCTGTGCATCCATTTTGCTTATAAAAGTACTTTCAAATGGCACTGAATCAAAGTCTGTGCAACTTTAGCCATCTAGTTCTTGCCAAATGTAGATATTATTACTCTCTAGTTGTGAAAAACAGACGTTAACAGCGACGTTAGCTCATTTTCTGAGATGACTTGCTATGGGTCACGTCTCTTTTCCTCTGGGTTGGTTTAAACTTGACCTTATTCAATCTAATGATGTGGATCCTGTCTGCTTTCCCATAATCTCCATTAAAGTATGTGCTGCACTCTTATAAAAACCTGCCCTTTGAGTATCTGCTGAGCTCCATTTGGTTCATCTGGTTAAGAAACCCGATTGTTGACCTTCAGCTGAGTCATCGGCTTTATGAGATTTCCTTTAACCTGATTCTATGTTTTTATTGGCTCCGTGTTGATGTTGATGGGCTTGTCTCTCCTCGGGTCTGTAATTCAGGCGCAGCGGCCATCAGTCAATGTAACGGGCTGAATAAGAAATGTGGAGAAGGAGCTGCTGGGGTGAACGCTCCTGAAAATGTGGTCCACAGTGGAGTCTTGGGTGGGATTGCCCACTCTTAATGTACAACTGATTTGATGGTGGAGGTTTGGTTGCTCCATCTTTGGTGGCATCTGCTGTAGAAAGACCATAAAGCTGGGTCTAAACTTGCATTATTTTCATTCTGGAGCATTTCCTTGTTGCACTGTCTACGTTGAATATGCATTTTGGCGACGATACAAAGTCACAAGGCTGTTCCCTGCATAGAGGAAATATTCAGACTATATTAGATGGAAATAATGTGCGCAGTAAAAATAGCTCAAGTGTTGTGGTGTGGTGTGTGTGTCATTGCTGGAATCCCGGGCCTGGCCTCTGGAGAGTGCGAGCAATCAAACAGGAATGGTGCTCATCCATTGGCATATTATCAGTCGAGCCTGAACCCATTATACCAGCGCTCTCCCTCACTAATGCTGACCTTCTCACCCTGCACCTCCATGCTTCCTGGGCTCAAGAAGAGTCCAGTGGGACCACGGGGAGAGGTTATGAGATAACCCTCTCTCGAAAACCCTCTTTCTGAGCTGTTTGAATGCTGGACATGTGAACGGTTGTCTGTAATTGTTTTCTGTTTAATTTCTTAAATTTCCAGAAGGAAATTCTAAATATTCCATATATCTTTATGCTGGGTTGTACAGACAAAACACACACACATCAAACTGGTCAGACTCTATATCTTTTCAGACTTGTAGCACTAATGATAAATCCTAAAGAATGCTTGGAACTTTTGGCTTTACATGGGGTCAAAATTTGGGACTCCATCTGAGAACTTCATGGAAACCTCAAACTCATCACAATCGTGGAGGTTATCCGTCTGTGTGAGAACATACCAACCACGGTGCCAAAGAATTTGGTAGAAGGTGTTAAAGATTTACTGTTGACCTATAATGGGCATTAAAAAAGAACGTGATAGGCAATGAATTTATCTTTATGATTAAACATCATAGAGAAATGTGAATTTATATTAATCATAGTAATAGCATACTTTTTTTTACCACTAACAACTCCATAACAACCAAACTGTTTATCCTAGCAACCAACTAGTACTCTTACATCAAACCAACCCACACGCCTCAGTCATTTAGTTATGCTACTCGCATTTCCCCCATAGCAACCAAGCACCCGACTGTTTACCATAGCAACCAATTTAGCATTTCTCTATCTCTGCTTAGGAAAATCATAGGAGGTTGGTTTATTTCACTTAAAGTGACACAGGGAACTTTCTATGTCTCTGAACCCTCCATAGGAACCAGACTGTTTACCATAGCAACCAATTTAGCATATCTGTATCTCATCTTAGGAAATTCACGCTTCTTTCTCAACTTAGGAAGGATAAACATTTTTGCACGGCTTTGTCAGATTGCGATTCACAGCAATACAAATGTAATACAGCAATACAACAGCAAAACTAAAAAAAAAAAAAAAAAAAAAAGTGTAATCATTGAACCGTTTCTATGCTACACCATTCTCTAAAATGGTTGGAATATGAGTTTAACGAGTGTTTGACAGTTGGTCCTTAGTGTTTATATTTACCCGTGTTTAGATTTAGTTTATTTTAAAACCAATCTTTGTTAAAGTCTATTGTTTGTATTAGTGAGTGTTTTGTTATTTAACGATTATCAACGAGATATTGTATGTTTGTTAGTAACACTGTTAATAATAACTTTTAAATAAATAATAACTGTAAATAAATTACCTTTTATGTTTTGGAATTTTTGTCAGTTGTAACTTTTCTGGGAAATCAGACGTTTTATTTAGTGTATTTTTACTCGCTGTGCGCTCCACGAGCCAATACTTTAATACCAAAGTGGGTCGTAACAGTTAATGGGGGCTCTTCCGGGATTTGAACCCAGGACCTCTCACCGTATCACTGTGACACTTTGTATATTCCTTTGTCGAGGGTGTTCCTGTACCCTTCTCGTGCTCTTGACCCTCCTCATGTCTCCTCCCTTCTCGTTATTTCCCTTCTGAAAAAGCACCTTGTTGTATTTCAGCGCTGAGATCGATACGTGGGTCAGTTGGGAAATGTAATTGTGACAGCTGTGGTTTCTTGTAATTGCTGTTAGCGCTGATTCTGATGCATCCAGACAGCTCAGAAAGCGGTTTCACACATTGAAATTAAGGATGGAGACGGTGCTTGAAGGTGCTCAGGCCTGTACAAAGAGAGAAAATCAGGTTTGAATCGAGATTTTGATTAGTTTTGATATAAATAACTTAGCATTCTGTATCTCCTTGCATACTTTTTTCGCCCCCTCCCCCCGAAGTTCAAAAGAGCAGAATTTACTAGACGTATGAATCTTTTGTGATGACATTTATGTCTTTGCTATTGCTTTGATCGGTTTAACGCATCCCTGCTGAGCCGGAGTACATAGAAAGAGCAAAAAAACGGTAAACTGACTCCGCAACTTCCACCTGATGCTGGTGCTTTTGTGAACATGAGGGTTGAGTTCGGTCTGTGTTCTCAGTCTTCGGCTCCTGTGAGGGTCGTCTGGACTCGGAGCTGTGGAGGTGTAGGAATGTTTGGATCCGTTTCCTGCTTCCTCTGTTAATGGGGCATGAGGTGAAGCAGGGGACTGTAAAGCAGGCAGATGGAGAAGCCATCAGGCAGATGTGGGTTCACGTGGAGAAGATTCCTGCAGATCTGCATTCCTGCGCAGACCGAGCATCAGTCTCTCACTGAGCTGCTGTAAAAGAGAGCATGCATCATGAGTTTCAGCATCTGCCTGAAAGGAGGACGCTCGCTGTGATGAATACTTTTGTTTTGGTTCATGATGGAAATAGTTTGGTTACTGTATCTTTTAGTAACGGCGCAGTTTTTAACGTTTTAGCAGGATACATTCTTCATTTGTTACACACGGTCACGTAATTAAATAAATAATTTGATTACATAGAAAGAGTGTGTTGAAAACGTTGATTTTTAAAAAGATAATCATTAATTCTAAAGTGCTGTAGTTGAGTATTACATTTCATTTAATAATTTATTGATGTCATTTATCGTCTGTCGCGCTTATTGTAGCTCATCAAAATGAAAACAAATCAAATTTCTACCGAAATACATTTTTTTATTATTTTGTCAGAAATATTTGATGTTAAGAATCAACTGTAGCTTCATTGAAATTGAAATTTTACACTTATCTTTATTTACTTAAAAATTAAGTCAATTTGTTATAAAATATTAATATTAAGAACATTTTTTTGTTTAGTAATATTTTATTTCAATGTTGGATTCATTTACAAATTATTAATATAAAAAGTGTGTTCATTTTAAAAATATATTTGGTTTCGTGTGGATTGTTTTGGTTTTACATCATGTTAATTTAATTTAATTACTATTAAAAGCTTTATTTTTTGTTTATTTATTTTGATTTTAACTTTTTAAATAATTTTTTTCAATCAGAATAATTATTAGAATTATTATTGATTTTTACCTATGCATTTATTTGATTAGATTTGTGTTGTTTTTAGTAATAATATTTTTGATCAAAATATTATTATTATCATTATTATTATTATTATTATTATTATTTATAATAAATAACAATACCTATGCGTTAATAAACTAATTAATTTAGATTTGTAACTTTTTAATATTATTTTTACATCAAAAATATTACTATTTTTATTCTGTGCGTTAATGAAATAATTAATTTTGATTTGCACTTTTTGTAATAGCATTTGTAATAAAAAATATTAGTATTATCTATGCTTTCATTTATTTATTTAGATTTGTATTTTTTGTAATAATACAATTTTTTCATCCAATTATACTTTTTATTTCTATCTATGCATCAATTTATTTCTTTAGATTTATTTCTAATAATGATTTTAATCATTTATTTACATAAAATTATTTATATTATTATTGATTTCCTTATATACAATTTAATTTCTATTCATATATATATATAATTTTTTTTTTTGTTTATGTAATTTTTGATTAAAGTCATCAGATTATAAACCTGTCTGTAGTTCAGTGACACATTTGGACACAAGTACCTTAAAAATAACTTAAAAGAAAAGTGTTTTAAAAAGCCTAGTTTCCCATCTCAGTGTTTGTGTTTTTTGGTCTTCACCTTCAGATTCCAGTCTGTTCTCTGTTTTTAACCGTGGTTTGCTCTGGTGGACACTGACTGCAGGCCGGAGGTGTTTACGCTTCTCCTGAGAACAATCGTTCACTTCAAGTTGTTTGTGTGAACCCTCTCTACAGATCTTAAATACTTTCAGAAAGCATTTTGTTTTTATCTTGGAGCTCCATTTTTCAAGGCTCGTTCAGCCTCCGAGCACCATCTGTGCCAAGCGCGCTCCGGTTTCGTTAGCATTTGATTCTCTTGAACTGTGAAAGGCGAGCAATCAGCTTGGATGGCATCGACATGCGTGTGCTCACAGGCAGGATTTGAGAGGCAAATTTCTCTTTAGGAGTCTGCCTGCCACACAACAGATTTTACAACACATCCGAATGTTGCAGAGTGTGTCTTTCGCCTCCATCTCTGCCAGCATCATCAGCTGAGATTGACAAAACGCTCTGCTTCATTCATATGCATGCGCCTAACACTGCCTGGTTTGTTTTCTTCCTGCCGCTGCCAGTCATGTTTGCTTATCAACGATTTTCCACGTCTTTATGGAAGCGAAAGAGTGTTGCCTGCATGTGGCGTGACCCTCTCATCAGACCTCATCATATCGGCGCAATTAAACTCAGTCGAGTGATTGTTTCCGGCCTCAGCGTCGAGCCGAATCGCTTTAATTCAGCGAGACTCCGTTTAATCAATGTTACCTGCAAATAATGTTATTGAAATGGTGCTTTGCCACTAATATCTTTTACCACTTACTGATTGTTGCCGGATTACTGAGAGTTTTCCATTGACTTAACATGGGGTGAAACTTTGCAAAAGTACCAACCACAGTGGGCTCTAGAAGTGGTTTAAATTTGACTTGTAATGGCCATTGTAAAGAAATGTGAAAAGGGAAATGAGGAGTGACTATTTGCTTATATTAAGCTCCCTAGCAACCATGCTGTTTACCCTAGCAACCATTTTATCTTAGCTCTATCTCAGCTTTGGTAAATGTTAGAGACATGGGGGTTGGTTTATATAACTTATAATGAGAAAGGCTTTCTTATATTATGTCACTGACCCCTCCATAGCAACCTGACTATTTTCCATAGCAACCCATATGGCTTGACTGACTTGATGAGAAGCGATGCATGATGAGATCAGAACAAGAAGAACTGATGGAAACATGGCCTGCTCTCTGTAAAGTCATGTGTGCCGTGAGTCTCCATTCAGAGATCACGCACCCTTCAGGGAAACATTATTGATTGCCGGGGGGTACAGAGACCCTTTTCCTATTTCACAGCCACACATTAGGCTTTACTATTGATTCAATCACAGTAAGGTAGTTTATGAAGGAGCGCTTTAAATTTGGGTCAAATAATGCTGACTTTGCAGCGACACAGCAGCTTTTGTTACTCTGTATGCGCTGTGCTTTTGTGCCGAGTTCATTTTCCTTCTCTGTCAGATGTATTTCACACAAAATGTGCTCCTTGACATGTCGAGAAGCCTGAAGTAAGATGTTTATTAATACATTTACAGTTGATCTTTGATGCTTTAAATAAATAAAAAGAATCTTTTCTGAGAAAAACATTGTAGCACAAAAGTTTCAAGAGAAAACAGTAGTTGACAAAAGAGCTTTGGATTCAGTTCTATGGAAGCTTTAATGGCTTGAATAAGTCAAAATTTCGTATCTCAAAATTTCGCCTTTTTTATAAAAAAATGTTGCTTATCCGCGGCCGAGTCGCAGGGATAGCAGACATCCCTTTCCCCAGACAAAATCCTACAGTTCAGTCACCCTGCAGAGGAAACTCTTATTAGCGATCCGCATCCGGGATCTCATTCCTTCGATCATGACCCAGAGTTCATGACAAGGCTAGGAACGTAGATTGATCTGTCAATCGAGAGATTTGCCTCCTTTTTCACCACGACTGATCAGCTCATCTCTCGTTCCATAGTTTCACTAAAATTTCTACTTTTGTATCTAAAAATTTACTTTTAATCTCAAAATGTGGGCTTTTTCTCTCAAAAATATTGGCTTTATAACTTTTTTCAAAGACAGATTTAGTAAAAATTTTTATCTCAAAATTTTAGTCTAAAAAGTTAGTCTCAAGATTTCAACTTTTTTCTAAAAATTTTTGCTTTTTAATCTGAAAATTTGACTTGTATCTCAAAATTGTAGCTTTTTATCTAAACCATTTTGGCTTTGTAATTTTAAAAATGGTAAGCAACATATTTAATAAAATTTCAAGTTTTTAATAAAACATTTCAAATTTTTCTCAAAATTGCAGCTTGTCAATCTCAAAGTCATTTCGAGCAACAGATTTACAAGAAATGTCTTACCCCTTTGAAGTGTGGGTCCAGTCTGTAGGTTTGGAGGGCTATACATCCCTTTTTAAAGAGAATTGGGACACCCCTTTGCCTCACTTAACATGGGGAAAGAGGTACGGCTAAGGGAAAGTTATGGAACTCGACTTGTATACCGATCATATACGGTTTTAATGTGATCCGTTTGTCTTTCTGCACACGGGCTCCAACAACTGCCCTCCAATTCTCTGCCATCACGATGATTGACAGGAAGCAGTAACTCCCTCGATCTCTCATTTGTGGTCATAACACCTCTTAAATGCAAACATCCCCCATCTGGTGCTTGGGTAATATAATCTCATCCATTTAGCAGCGGCTTGTACTTCCATCAAACTCTAATCAACCGCCTGGGGGAAACCAGAGCAAGGTTGTCCTTCCACACGGATCCATTTCCACCCCAAGTGCTTTCATATACACAGAAAGCTCACAAAAAGCGTCAATGTTTGCTCTGCATCTCTATGAACTAATAGCTTCGTAGATTTTGGAATGGCATCCCAGGGTCTTGTGGTTCTGTTGGCTTCAAAAGATTGAGTTTTTGTCTTCATGGGATTGCTTGAGCTTGCTCTGGGCGATTCTTCAAGCCGTCTTCTTTAATCTCTTCGCCTTTCTCATATTTTATGAACTTGTCTCCGGCCTTTTTAACCTTTAATGGCATTAGAGAGCGAAAGAGAAGACTGGCTTCCTGCCTCTTCCATTAGAACCGCTAACCTTGGATTGTGAGGAGTTGAGTGTATGCATGGAATGTCGATAATTATGATGAGTCGTCACATATCGTTAGTTTTGTTCTTAAAGAAACCGGTGTACCTGTTCAATCATCAATGGTGGGTTCTTCCAAGGGTTCCTCCATCCTTGGAGGAAGGTTCTGACTCTTCCCTTTATCATTAGCTTTAGTTAAACAGTTATTAACTTGTACAGATGAACAGAATAATCCACTTTTACTACTACTAATACATTTTATTTCTAGATCACCTTTCCAGAGCTCAATGATTAGAAAGAAGAAGAAACACATTACATGGTTCATAATATTAGTAGAACGAACTCCAGAGTTTTAGTGAGTTTGAATCTTTTGAATAGAGTTTGTTTTTTCCCTTTAGTTCAGTTCGTTTGGTCATGTGAGAAACCAACCACCGAGCAAAAAATCAGACTAAAAAAGCAGTCAGAAACCTGCTCGAAAAAGTGGTCTCACTCTGAATCCAAACAAACTCAAGAGTGGTTCATTTGTGGTGCGAACGTGATCGAACTTCGATCTGAGTATAGGTGTATGGAACAATCAAATTACAGAGATGGGGAGAGATAAACAGTTGATCCGTGTCACTTTTAAATTGAGTATTCAGCATTGATTTAGCAAATCACGAGCACATCCTCATTTTTTCAGCTATTACACAGTTGACAAACCACACCCCAAAAAACTCAATGTCCAAATGTAAATGGAGCTCATAGCATTTACAAAATGACTCCCCTTGACAAAAAATGCACAGTTTACGTGAAGATAAACCATGCAGGATAATTTTGAATTTAGATTAATAAGAAGTAAATGAAGATTAAACAGAATGGGTAAAATGTGAGCAGAGCATTTGGTGCAAGGGAGTAATCGGGCAGCAGTGTTTAATCTGGAGATAGAGCTGCCAGGTAGACCAGGGTGTTTCAGTAATCAATGCATGATGAGATGAATACATGATGAAGGTTTAGAGTTTAGAAACACAGCGTAAGAGAAAGAAGGCAGATGGATTTAATATGGGACTGAAAGGAGAGTGTGGGTCAAAGAGTGTCTGTTTACAAAGAAACGTTTATCATGGCAGCTCGCTCTGAAACCTGGAGTAGTTTGTAATCCAAGCATCATTTGCAACGTGTATCATAAGCAATTAATGCTTAAAAAGATACCAAAAACAAGCAGCAAAGTCCATTTTAAATGCATTGTCTCAGTCTTCAGGCGTTGTTTACTTTCGTTCCAACCAATCAGATATCTGACAGAACTGGATCATTTGATGTGAAACCCTGAAATCCATGTATGCATCCACACGTGCCTGTTGAAATAAAAACTGCATCCACACGAAAACTCAAAAACACGAAACAGTGTTTTTACACAACGATCCGTGTCATTTTACAATTGAGTATTCAGCCTTGAGTTAGCAAAAACACAAGCGTGTCTGCTCGGTGATCAACTAGGAAACATCTGCTTGTAATCCTGTACATGCTGTAAGCCGCGATAGCAGGGTGAAGCGCAACAACATCCTCGTTTTTCGGCTTTACACAATGACAAACCCCGGAATTACAAACCACACCTCCAAAACTGAAGAAAACTCATAAATGATGCTCATAGCGTTTGCATAAGGAGTCACATTGGCCGTCGTTTACAAAAATGCAGGGTTTACTTGAAGAACTTCTACATGATAGGAGGAGCCGGATGTCTCATGATTCTATAAAGAATCAGGCTCCAAAACAAGTCGTCTGGAACAGTTTTGAGTTATTCGAGGTTCTGGACAGGAAAAAACTCTTGTTTTCTAGATTTTTAACACCTTTCGTTTTTTTTTTTTTTGTTTTTTATAATTGGAGCAGTTATTCAAGATGAAAGGAGTGACATTTTAAAGTAGGCCAGGGTCTTCTGGACCTGTCTTGACTTCCATTGAAGCTGGTCTTTCATGCTGGAAAGACCTTTTGCTCACGAAAGATGTGATTTCTGTACGATTCCTGTCAGCTGAGCAATCTCTTCATCAGCATCACTATCTGGTTTGGTTTTTCTGAAATATTCCCGTGGTTTCAAAGTATTACACCTTCTCCTCGCATGGCGCCTGGCTTCAGATAAATTGTTGGAAATCAATACACTTCAAATCTGTTATCTGTTCAGCTCTATGGTTTGTTCTCGTGCTCTCTCTTTCTTTGTCTCCTCGTGATCAGCTTGGGCTTTTACTTTCTTTTCTCTCTGGAGGGTTTGGAGGAAGCCTTCCAGCAAGACGCCAGGGTTAAAGTAACGTGTCTCCACTTCAATATTCCCATTATTAGTCCATCTATAGGGTTTTTAATGGATGGGTGTTAACCATATTGTCATGGGTACTTCCCACTCTTCAAGATTTGCTAACATCATAAAATCTTAACTCTTCGAAGTCTGGGCCTTTTTATTTTTTTATTATTATAATTTTTTTTTTTTTTTTACAATTTGCTTTAAAAATATAATAATGTTTTTTTTCTGACAATGCTTGATGTATTTATTTATTTTTTTTGTATAACCCCAGATTCGTTTTTTTAAACTAATACTTTTTCATTACATTACACAATAATTAAACAACAAGCCTGAAATTGTACAAAAAATACAATTGTTATTAAATGTTGTTATTTTTTTATGCAAAAGTAAAAGTGTTGAGATAAAATACTAATACGTTTTTATTGAAAAGGTCAAGACAATAAGAAAATTGCTTAAGAACTAGGCGTTTTTTTTAATTTTTTTTTATTCCCTTACTCTCTCAGATTGAACGTCTCTGTCCTCCTCCTCAGTTTCCGGCAAAACTTTGACCCCTTCCTTTGGTTTAACATGTTTATCTTCCTACATGTTCTTCTGCCCACTCAGCTCATGAAGAGAACTGTGAAGAACAGAGATTTCTTGTATCAATACATTTTAAACATGTCTACAATCTAATAAACACAATTAGATGTGAGTAGGAAACGATGAGACTTAAAGAAGAAGCTTTTTATAGAATATTTTCCTAAAATATCATGTTTTTGTTCAAATGGTTCAAAAGGTTACGCTTGTACTGATAAAATCGTTAAACTTTTAATGTATTGTCTGTAAATCAATCGGTATCTTTTTGGTCACAGCTGACAGTTGTTGCATCATGCTGTCGCCATGGTTACCTAGTCCACTGAATGGCTTCTGTGTAAGAGTCTCTGTCCGCACTGGTGAAAAACAGTACGTTCCCTGCTGGACATGAACTCATTTACGTTTTTATGAACTAATTCATGGTTAACTTGCTCACAGTTAAATGTTAAATAAACCACTTTTTTTTCCTCTTCACAATTATCATGAAGTTGGTAAAAAAAATTGTTGCCAGCCTTTTAACACTGAGGTCAATCTGCTCACTGCTGACACAAACATTAAGTGGTCAGTCAATGAACTGCAGCTTTATAGTTAAGTTCTGTATAGACAGCTACTGAGTCTGAAATAATAAAATTAAAAATATGAACCGAAGTAGCCTTTCCTTAAATGACTTATTGAATGACATCTAAATATTTTTAATATTTATTTTATTTTTAATATTTATTCAAGTTTAATGTTGAATGTTTTTTTTTACTTGTGGATATTTCTTCATTCAGTTTGTTTTTCTTAAACCTGCAATTTAATAAAAACGGATAAAATTAGTCATAAAAATAATTTTACATAATTTATAAATTCCAAATGTTACTCCTAGACCATTCAACTACAGCCACCAAACTTTGCCAAAATATCCAAACTGCTCCAACTCAGGTTACTATATCTTTTCAGACTGGTACCACTTAAGGCATTCTGGGAAATCGCTCAGAATTCTGGGAAATGTTCCATTGACTTAACATGGAGTAAAAACTTTGTAAAACTGTAAATCAAACTGAGAAGCTAAAATATAATATAAGGCTCTTAACCTTAGTTATAATGGCCGTTGAAAATAAATACATTGCAGACAGCTCCCAAGCAACCAAACTGTTTACCTTAGCAACCACTATTTCTGAACTCTATCTCAGCTTTGGTAAATGATAGAGACATGGGGGTTGGTATATATAACTTATAGTGACAAAAAAAAACCATTACATTATATCGCTGACATAGTAGCCTGACTGTTTACCATAGCAACCAATTTGGCATATCTCTAGCTCAACTTTGTATGGTGTCAGTGACTGCTCTATAGCAACCGAAAATTCTACCTCGGCAGCCATTCCATTTTGCTTATAAAAGTACTTTTGAAAGCCACTTTTAGAAGCCAACATGAAATAAAACTTTATTCACCTAATCTAATTTGTTACATGCCATTTATGTTTATGCTGACGCATTAAAAAGTAAACGATAAACACACACCTCTAACAAGCAGAGTAGCATTTAAGGCGACTCATTACCCCTCATTATTTCAACCCTGGTTCACTCACTGGCCTAGATTTCCTGCTGTGTTCTAGCAAACCAAAGAAAGCCTTGCAAGGTGTAAACGAGCCCCTCGCTTTCAGATTCAGCTGAAGTGCCACTTCAGAGGCACATAGTGTCTTGGTGCATTCAGTCCACTGGCAAGTGCTGAAGAATAGACAAACCGTCCTTTGCAAATGCCACATAGCCGTTTCAGGGTCATTAGAAAAGAGCTAAAGAGTGTGAAATGATGTGGACAAGCGAACGGTTAATTAAGATGAAATGCAGAGAGAGAAACCTGCACAGTTTGGCTTCAGAAACGCTCATCGTGCTCCTGGTGTATGAATCGGGGGTGAATGTGGGACGGTGGCACTCCAGCAAAAGGTTTCGCATGTCTCTGGTCTTGCTGGAATATCTAAGTAACCATCTGAAACGTGGTGAATTTCAAAATGCCACTAGGCTCTTATAAAGGCAATCATTATGCACGGTTTCAAAGTGCACCAGGTGATTCCACGAGTCACGAATTTGCAGCTGTGTGTTGGTTTGTCATGCTGAGATGTTTAAAAGCTGCGTAAGCTTTTCTGCCAGTGTTTGACTTCCCACGGTAGCATCATTTACTGTGGAGCGTCTGCTGATCATTCGGCTGGATTCGTATTATAATAAGAAAATATTGTTTATTTGTTAAGCAAACTCACAGATCTCCTCGCACTCAGATTGTTTACATCTTAATACCGTCAACGAATGTCAAGATTGCTGTCGCTGAGATGCATGTTGATTTGTGAAGTCCAAATGAGCCGGCGCCGCTGACAGAAACAGCATATGGGGCAGCTTACCGTAGCGATGAATGTATGCATCGCCATGGAGATGGTGACATGTGCTTCATCACAATGCTTTCTGTGGGGAGTCAGTCTAGTGATTTGCAGGCTGTTATTGTCTCATGCTGGGATTTTGTCTGCCAGTGCTCGATTATATGCTAATGAGCGTTTTAGCAGAGATGATCTGATTTCTGTTATGCAAGACATTCAAAGTAAACAAAAAAGTGGGAGAAAGACAGTTTCGCCTGAATAACTGAATGGGTGTCAGCCAATTAGGAAGACTTCTCAGTGTTCTGGCGACATTGTTTCTTTACAAAATGGGAATAAATCACTTTTAAAGGCGTAAAATGTGTGAACTTAAAGGAGCAGTTTTTAAATTTGTGGTTAAATCTGGTACTGTAATGGTAAAAACAATCATAGATAAAAGAGAATGCATTTGGCATGTATTAGTTTACAAACTTACACATTTTCTGCGGGGAGTGTGTGTCATCTGGCAAATTAAGCCACGCCCATGTTTCAAAATACTATAATTCCATAAATGTTTAAATGTGAAACTCTGTAATAATCATAAAGGGTCTCTATTGACAAATCAAATCTACTTTATAGCATTTAGTAAATGGACAAATTATCAAGGAAATTCATGCTATTAATATAGCTTTATGGAAAAAACAGCAATAAATAACTAGATGGCTAAAGTTTGTGCACAAATGTGCCATTTAAAAGTATTTTCATAAGCGAAATGGACTGGTTGTACACAAACTTTGATGTCGGCTTGTAAACATTCCTTGGTCAAGGTAGAATTTTTGGTTGTTATGAAGGTGTGACATCCTACAAGGTCCCCCAAGCCAATATGAGTAAAAGTTCTTCCTAAGCCTCGATAGTGATATCTCAAATTGGTTGCTATGGTAAACAGTCTGGTTGCTATGGAGGGGTCAGTGGCATAATATGATGTTCCCTTTGTCACAAAAAGTTATATAAAACAAACCCCATGTCTTTTTCATTTACTAAACATCGGTTGCTAGGGAGGGGTCAGTGACCTAATATTGGGTTCCCTTTTTAATGGCCTTTTTATGCCAATGGTAACTAGATAGCTGAAGTTTGTACACAAACTTTGATGTTGGCTTGTAAAAATGCCATTTCAAAGTCTCTCCAAGGTAGAATTTTTGGTTTTGGAGCAGTCAGTAACATCATACAAAGTTCCCCAAGCCAGTATGAGTGATATTAACCAGCCGCTATGACTTATGGTTCATAAGCTGAGGTGGTGATTTACCAAATTGTTTGCTATGGAGGGCTCATTGGCATATTATAATGTTCACTTTGTCACAAAAATTCTATAAACCAACCCCCATGTCTTTCTTATTTACCAAACAATGGTTGCTAGGGTGAGCAGTTTGGTTGCTAGGGAGCTGTCAGTGATGTTGTTAATATAAATAACCGCACATTTCCTTATATTATTATTATTTTTTTATTCTTGAAGCTGTTCTCTGGGATTTTTCCCAAATATTTTCAACAACCATTAAAAGTTGATGGTAAATCTGTAACACTTTCTAGATTTGAACAGTGTTTTTTATAGTTGTTTCTTTCCCGTTGTTAATTGGGAAAATTTCCTAGAATTCTCAACATTTTTTCCAGAATTCCCTGAAAAGATCTAGCCATCCGAGTCATTTGCGATGTTATTTGCAAGGTTCAGTGGCTGTGGTTCAAATGATCTAGGTGGAGATGAGTTTAGAATAGTTTTTCTGAATAAAAAAACAAAAGACTATTCAATTTTTCTTAGTATCTTGTCTTGCCGGTCTACAAAGTACTTTCTACTGCACCGTCTGCCTTGCTCAAACACATTTTAGTTCACTGGAGGGTGTTGTGAAAATAGAAAAGTAACTAATGGTGAGCTGTGTGTTTGTTTTTGGCCCTTCCATTACCATAACCCTCTCCCTGTCTCTCTCTCTCTCTCTCTCACACACTCCCTCGTTCATGCATGCACAGATGAACTCTCAGCAGCACTTCTCATGTGATAATGCAGTGTTGTTCTGACCTGTACCTCTGCTTTTCTCTTCTGCTGGCTGAATGATGCTAGAGCACTCTCTGTCTCACGCTGCACTCGTTGCTCTCCTTCCTCCAAATCTAGTTCATAATTAGTTCATTTTCCACTTTAGTAAGCTTGGTGATGGTGAGGTTTGAAGACGCCCACGGCCCCAAAGAGATTTCAGGTAAATGAGAGTCTTGTTCTTGTGCTTCAGGGTCACTGAATGAGAACACTGAACATGACGAAACAATAAATCTGACACAAACTTTAAAATAGGTAAGAAATGTAAAAATAGTGTAAAATTAAGCTACAATTTTTATTCTTATTATTTATGTTTTGTATAATTTTTATATGAATTGATGCTGTTACAACCCTAAGGGTCTAGTATAGGCTATGCGTTTTAAGACCTTTCCAAGATGTCCGCCGAGTAACTCCAGGAATCAATCAGCACTAATTGACTGCCAGCCCTGCACAGCATGATTCAACTCGCCTGTTCAAGGAATGATAACTTTTGCTTACGAGACTGATCTTGTGCGTTTGATGGTCTGCTTGGACTTCATAATTGGAGTTTTGAATTTGTAAGCTAGTATTTTCTTATCATATGTATTATATTATTATTGTAGCACTGTAAATTCATGTTGGTATTTTTCCACTTGGTGTTTGTTCGCCCGTTTCCCATGTCTCCCCCTTAACCTGGTGTGTAGACAATTTTGGTCGTATTTTGACCTTAAGGAGAACTCCAAATTTTAAATGAACAGTCAAGATTCTAAACTAAACATTTCTTTAAGAAAATATCAAATTATTTGCTTTTGAAAAATTTGCCAGTTTCCAAAAATTTTGGCTATGTATTTGCATTTATTGTACAACACTTATTACATTAGCATTTAGCTTGATAAAGCTAGCATGTGTACTATAAGCTTTTAGAATTCCTCCCTGAAAGCACGAGTCAAAGAAAGCTAACAGCAGGTCTCTATGAATCTCGCACCCAGAGATGTAGCACTTTAAAAATGGTTGCTAGGGTGTCTTGATTAGTTGCTATGATGCGTTCAGTGATGTATATAGGCTCACCTACATTTACAGTTGTGAGGTTCTGAAAAAATTTAGGTTGCAGCCCTGAGTCTGGGGTAGGACACCTCCATTTGAGTTTACTGGTTCTCTCTTGTGGGATTCGTTTGATGACCTTTTTAAAGTTTTCATAAGTAAATCACTGTGCAAAAGTATTTGAACCCCACAATGCTCTTTGAGGAGTTGCATATTTACCATTGACTTAACATGGCCTTTCACAATAAATGGGTAAAGGCAACGGAATATCCGTGAAGAGGAAACATCCCAAAAAAATGTGTATTTGAATATGTTAAGCATAGTAACCAACATCACGGACCCTAGCAACCAACGTTCTGAACTAGGGCTGGGCCATATGGACCAAAAGTCATATCCCGATATATTTAGGCTGAATATCGATATACGATATATATCCCGATATTTTTATCAAAAAGTGAGAGCAATTGTTTAGTCACAGTCAAACCCAAATATGACATTTCACAAATAGTTTTATTTAAACTGGCCGGATGAAACAATACTCAGCTGTTCCCTTGTTTTTGGGAATAAAATATAAATATATTTGAATACGCAAATAAAATATAAAAATCTAAAGTTTGTATAATGCTGTACATTCATAAATTATTAAAATATTCAATGCTGTAAGCAACTTAGGCGATTGCATTCTTTTAAACTTTTTAAACAATATTTATAGTTTTACAATGTGTTACAAGTAAATTTGACATCTACGCGGCATATAAGCAAAATAAAAATTAAAACTTTTTCACAAGTAAACATTTTATGTGAACTCTCATTGGCTTAGTCTGTGTAATCACGTGATTGAATGCGCGTTCACGCAAGAGGGGAGTCGGAATCTGCCGGGGAGTCGAAATATGGCACAACAACGGTACACCGCGGGAAAATGAAGCTTGAAGGGAGCTTTGTGTCGGGGCTGGAGCTTTTGCGGGTTGCGGTTGGCTTGCAGCTGGGGCCTCGGCAGCGCGCAGTTTCACACACTCTTCATACTGCAGTTTGTGCCACTGTTTTAGATGGTGAAAAAGATTTGTAGTGCTTCCACCGCTGGCTGTAACTTCTTTATGGCACTCCCTACATATGACATGGTTTTGTTTCTCATCAGAACCATCTCCATATTACTGAGCCGCTACTTTTTTGTTTACCAACTAATTTCTCCGCATGCTTAGCAGATGTTGTTGCTTCCTCCATGTTTGGTGAAGAGTGCTGGCGGATTTTCTGCTCCAGAGTCCAGCCCCTCCCCGCTCTGTGCCTGAAAGAGGAGGGGCGTGGCCAGGGGCGCGCGAAGTAGTGCTGAGAGCTCCTGGTTAAAGCAGTTTGCTGGAGCACGGCGCAGTTTGAACTACGCAGCCTATATCGATATATGCGATATGGTCAAATTTCATATCTCGTTTAAAAATATATCGATATATGTTTAATATCGATATATCGCCCAGCCCTATTCTGAACTCTATCTCAGCTTCGGTATGTGATCGAGAAATGAGGGTTGGTTTAAATAACGTATAGTCAGAGAGGCAATATTTTATTATGGCACTGACCCCTCCATAGCAACCAGGCTGTTTACCATAGCAACCGATTTGGCATATCCTTATCTCAGCTTAGGAAAATGATTGAGATGCGGAGTTTTTGTCACTCATTGTGCTATGCATAATATGTTGTTGTGAATTGTGCTATGTTGTGTCGAGTAACTTTAAATCCAATCACAGTACCAAAACAGTTTATTAAAATGTTAATATTTTTTATAGACCCTCACAGACATTAGCTTCAGCTTAATGGGGTCCACGTCAAGCAGCTTATTTTTTTTCCCGGTGGCCTCACGCCATGACAGAATGAGTTTAAAAGCTTCCGAAGGCTCGTGAAGGTGCACCTAACAGTCTCACGGCAATCATTTAGGAAACTGAGAGGCAAACAGTTCAATTAGGCCTCTGGCTGCATCCCCTTCAGATTGGGTCATTAGGGTTGTTCATTCCAGCCCGGGGCACTTTATCTGTAATAAACTCAGTGCTCTGGCATTTCTTGGCGAGTCCACAGCTACTGTAGACACACACAGTCACGCGGGCATACTGAGATGTAGGGCACGGGCCACTGAGCTACATCATTGCTTCATTTGGATCAAACTCTTGCACACTCTAGTCGTTTATCTACATAGTCTCAGTGAGTCTGTGTGCGTAACCTTGAGGCGCTCCGAGTACTGGTGTGAACTCAAATGAGAGTGAACGTATTCCCATCTATAAGCTGCATGTTTGTTTTAGTAATGAGCGTGTACATCTCTTTCTGCGCGCTTTGCTCTCAGCGTCCATCAGAATGTGCTGTGTTTGCACATTTGCATATGCGCTTATGCAAATCTGTTTCTGCTTGCGGCGCACGCTTATATTTTGTCAGTGTATCATAAACAATCTGCACATTTGGCTGAATTTGTACACTGTGCAAAGCAGATAACATCTGCATAATTTTAAAGATTTATTCTATTATCAGTGGGTCATGTTCTTTTAATTTTTATATTGCTCCAAATATACGATTATATTAACCTGTACAGTAAATAAATAAATAATATTTCCTTTCAAAACAATGGTAACAGTTAGTTTTATGGCACACATGCAAAAGTTTACAAATACATTGATAAATCCAAATAATTAAATGAATAAAAACAAATAAAATAAATAATTAAAATGTTTAAGTAAATAAACTAATTATTACATATGGACAAAAAAGTGATTTAAATAAAAGAAACTTAATTAAATAAATAAAAAACAAACACTTAAATGAATTAATCCAAATGACAAAATTAATCAACATAAATAAAATAAAGTTAGTTTTTTTTAGGAAATGAAACTTATTTTTACATATGTATAAATGAACAAATAAACACAAACAAATTACCAACTAAAATAAACGAATAAATCCAAATGACTAAAATAATTAACATAAATGTACTACATCATTTTATTTTTAAGTAAATAAAACAAATTATTATATATATATATATATATAAATTAACAAATTAATTAAATAAATGAATCAATAAACACATCAAATACATAATTAAAATGTTTCAAATAAATTAAATTTAAAATAATTATTACATGTATAAATGAACAGGTAAGAACAAGCAAGTAATTAATTAAATAAAAAAGCACATAACAAAAAAAAAATGCTTAAATAAATCCAAATAAATTAATTATTCAATACAAATAAAATCAATTATTTTAATCTTTTTTTTAAGTAAAATGTGTTGGCCTTTTGTCTTCCATTAGGATAATGATCCAAATGAACAAAGTGAGTGAACTTGACGCTCCTGCACAGACTTTACTCTGTGGGGCACAATAAAGTCCAGAGTTTGTGCCAGAAGACCAACAAATCTAAGAGGACATTGAGAGATATCAATTATCTAATTAGGGAAATATTCAGTGCACTCATATATTTATTTAGATGCACATAGAATCTGTAATGCTTAGTATTTGTGACCATGGCTCTCTTAAAGTTCTTCAAAGATTCGGATTCTCTGAAATGAATCTGATTGTCAGCGGTCTGCAGCAGCTAAAAGCAGAGCACTCAGAGAGACTCTTCTCAGCTCTGTTCACACAGCCATGCTTTATTTATTGATTTCCTCATTCAAGATCACACCGGAATGCGTTATTTTACCGTACATGCCCCCAGAATAGCGCAATAACTATCGAATCAATTATTAACTTTCACCTCGGCAGATTTCTGATGGATAGCGGCCTGAACCATGCTTCCTGGGGTCCTTAGCTCTTGCAGTGACCGTTTCGTGACCGCGGCCCTGTGGGAGGCTTTGGGAGCAGGTTAAGTGCTGTGAGTGTGAGAGAGTTGTGACGTGAAGCAGCTCGGTAAGTTGTGTGTGTGATGCACTCTGTGTGACCCGAGGCTGCGTCGGGGCAGGCGCTGAACCGTACGGGCACCATTACTTTTTAATGGCTCTGAGGAAAACAGACTCGCCGCTGCTGAGGGGACTCCTCTGCAACGGCCGTCTACGTTCCGAGCCTGTCCCGCGGTGCAGATAATCCCTGCCAGTGACCCATCAGACGTCACACTGATGCCCGTTCGTCTCTCGGGGTGGAGCTCAGCAGAAGCGTTTCGTTTGTGCATTTGAAGGATAACTTTGGGCGGAAAAAATTTCAGGGTTTGATTTAGTTCCGTCCGAGAGCTTCTAGTGTAGGCTTCAGCTGAACGTGAATGTAGGAACAAACAGATCTGGAAATGACTCAATCGTTAAAGAAAAGTTTATTGCTAAACTACAAATTCAAATGAAAAAAGATCGGGAGAATATTCTAACGAATAATTTATTTATTCAATGACCTTTTTTGTAACTGGTGCAGTGCTTAAATTTGTATCTATTTATTTAAACAAATTATTAATTTATTAACAGTTTATTCTGTTTTTTTTTATTTAATATATTTGTTCTTTATCTCCAAGCTCCACTTCCTTTGGTAACTAGTCCGCGTGGGTAATTACCACTTTGAAACCGCTTAATCAAGAATTATAAAAATCGATTGGTTGCCAAGGTAAAATTTTTGGTTGCTATGGAAGTCACTGACATAATAGAAAGTTCCCCATGCCAATAAGAGTAATATTATCCATGTCTCTATGATTTTCCTAAACCAAAGATTGGTTGCTAGGGTAAACAGTTTGGTTGCTGGGGAGCTGCCAGCGATGTCTAATTGTTTAATTGTGCCCCTATTGTCAAGGGGTATTATGAGTCTAGGGTAAATATATAACCCCTTCTAGAGCCTATATGCTCTTCCACAGACTGGTTCTGTTTGAAGTTTCTACAAGGTTCTCAGTTTGACCCCATGTTAATTTTCAGCGATTTCCCAGAATTCCTTTAGTGCCACCAGCCTGAAAAGAAGCAACCAGCCAGACCAGTTTGCGACGGACCAATATAAACAGATTTTTTTGTGTGTGTGTGATGACAATAGTGAGAAATTATATAATAACTAACCTTGGAACAGATGTTAAGCTAAATCCTGGACATTATATCCGAAGTTGAAACTACCACACGACTTCCAAAGCAGACGTTGAGCTCGGATACTCGGATGAGTCATAAAATTAACTTTAAATCGTCTGTTTTGGATGGACTGCTAATCTTTTTACCTTTTGGCTTTGAAAAAATGCTAGTGATAAACTAGAATAAAAATGCTAAACTGTGATTGGCCGAATTGGTGAGCGGTCATAAATTACCGTAACCTTAAGGTACAATATGTTCTAATAAACTGAGATAATTGTTCATGTTTTAGTACTTTTATACTTGATTTTTTTTTAATGGAAGAAAGCTCACAAGCAACTTTAGTAAATCTGATTTATTTCTCATTTAGTCTTCAGTGTCGAGATATTGTTGCTATGGCTCCAAACAGGTTTCTGGGGTGGTGTTTAGTTGGTTGCACTATTGTTCTCCAGCGCGAAAACTTCATGCTCCTCCCTCACGAACCCTTGGTCAAGAGTGAGAGGTTTTAATGAGGACGTCCTGAATAAAAATGACTTGTTTATATGACTTTTTTTTTCTTGACCTAATTTTCAGCAGGTCTGTGAAAAACGAGTGCGACTCAAACACATTTCCCTGCGTTCCCCAATGAACAAGTGGCCTTTACGCAGATTTACGGTACCTGGGGTCGAAAGTACAACACAGATGCTTGGAAACCCATCCTCCCTGAAGGATGGCCCTTTTTTCTGCTACTTAAACTAGGTTCGGCCACTTGAGTGCGTTGAGAGAGTGTTTGTGTGATGCCTGACAGATCTTATGCTTTATTAATGCTTTTATGGGCTTTTGTTAAATGCAGGCGCTGACACGAGAGCCAGATGGTGAGACGCATTTTGACAACGCTTTCTATTTTCAGAGATGTAAATCACGAGAAGTCGTAAATGAAAGACAAGTTATGTTTCTTGAAAATAAAGACCCTTGACAACCAATAGTGTAATATACTTCGTGAAGTAGCTTTTGTGGATGTTGGGGAAACTTTGACCTATTGTGATGGATAGAATGATGTTTCCAGTACGGCACGCGTGCAAACATGAATATCTTGACATTTACATTAAATGTCACATGTCTGCTGTTGCTTCTATGGCTTTGCATTGCTTCCGTGAGCTATTACTGTACTATGCGCATAGGGGGAATAGAGGCAGCAAGAGATGGCTGTGTTGTGGCGTTTTGAGGTTATAAATGCTAACCGCGCCTGCTGGCTAACAAGTGTCTGCTCCCTAATTGTCAAGTATTTTCTTAGTAAAAAAGAAGGCCTTAATTAGCTTAAAAAATGCCTTGGATGCACAGATAAAGGTTCTCATACTAATAAGCAATGGAAGAAAATGTAACCGTTAGAAGTCCGTTGACTTTTTCAGCATTTTTCTTTACTACTTTACAATTTGCTCTAATAAATTACAGAAAAAAACTGTTGTTGTTTTTGTTTTAGTACAACCCCAGCTTCTTTTTTTTCTTTACAAATATTATTTGTATTACATTACACAATAATTTCACATCAAAACTGAAATGGTACAAAAATAAAATACATTTGAGTTTTTTTTCTTTCTTTCTTTTTTAACTGCAAAAATTGAGAATGAATTTTGTTTTTTGTAAGAAATTTTTTCTTAAAAAAAACAAACTAAAAAAAAAAAAACACAAGCCATATCACAGGTCTTGTACTTCCAATAGTTATCCCTTCTTTTCACCACTAAAGGGCACTTATGGCATTTTGTCACGTTTTAATTTTAATTAAAATTGTCATGATTCTTGTAATGTTGGTTTAAAACCAAAAATATCAAAACTAATAACCTTTTTGAAACCTACATTTTACATTTGAAATCAAAATTAAACAATGGGTGGGTTAATTCAAGTCAGTTGTGAAATCAATGCAAGAGACATGGCCAATCACAGCTGTGGATTTATTATTTATTTATTATGCTTCCAAATTGTGTGGTGAATTCAAAGCACCACAAACACCTACCTAACATAAGCAGCAGCTATTCTGTGGGGCCATTTTTGGGAGTGGAAAATGTCCCTGAACTTTTGGTGAGGTGAGAGGTCATCGGTCAGCGAGTGGTCAATGAGTGGTCAGGTGATCTCAGGGAGGTGGGGCATATCCACAAACCGTGATTCCTCCCATGTGTCATGGTGACGCTTGGTAAGGAAGCACATCTTCTGTGTGGAGGAATCAAAAGTCATCGAAAGACAACGTTTACATTACATTTATGCATTTCTCGGACACTTTTATCCAAAGCGACTTAGTTTTCAGTGAACAAACCCATTTTGTGAGTTCTTGCTTTCCCTGCGGTTTCAACCAACGACCTTTGCATTGTTCGCGGAATTTTTGTTGTAAGAAAAAACCCTTTTCACGTAACGGAATGACTTTATATCGTTTTATGGAAAAGAATAGTTTGTTTTTAAAATGTTTTAAATCAAAATGTAGATTTGGATGTTAGTAGAAACTCACTAGGATCTAACACAGCTGGAAAAATAAATATATTCCTGTTTCTTGGGGAAGAAAATGCCTTTTTTTAGCAACTTTTGATTTCTTCTCAAAGGCCCTTTAACTCATTGTGCATATGATTTCAGACATTTTAATCAGACACGCTTCTTGCTTCGTCAAGGCCTTTGCGTCCTGCATTGCCCTTAAGATCATTGTTTGTATTTTTGAGGAATTTTCCTTCTGCTGCACGCTTCGGATCTTGATGTAATGATTGCAATAGATAATCCCACTGGGAACAGTGAATGGGAAAAATCCCCAAGCAGTGCTAGGAAGTCGAAGAGCATTTCTTCCTCTGTTCTTTGGTTGTTACGAGCTTGTTTCTGTTTGTTTCTTACCAGATCCAATGGCTCTTCTCAAGCCTGTATTGACTCAAGCTGCAGTTATCAATGGATGCTAATGAAAACAATGACGATGGGAGCTTTTCTCCACCTTGAACATTTCAAATGTGCAACCACACAAATATATTGTAATTTATGCAGGTTTGCGCATCCCCAGAAACACTTTATTAGAAGCTTTTGAGATAATGATCTGGGGTTAATGATCTGGATTTCCTATCGTCAATGTGATTCCCAATTTTTGGTTAAAAAAAAAGTTAGGGATTTGGATATAGACAGTTTCAAGTGTTGCTGGTTATCTGTTTGGATGAATGCCTTTAATTGTCGAAAGGAGCAGTGGCTTCGTGCAGATATTTGAGCTGTCTGCTGTTATTTACAACCCAGCGAATATCATTTCAGATTGATTTGCTCTTCACGTTCGTTCTGGTTCATCCATCACACTTGAAACAAAAGGTCAAGTCAAGTGCATTGCATTGTGGGACACATCATTTCACACTGTGTGGTCTATCGGATACAGCTCATTTTGGCAAACGTAATGAATAATTTGGGTCCTTTATTCAAGCAGAAATTCTACATGCCTTGCAGAGTATTTGCTTATTAATTATTTATTATCAATTTAATAATTGAGGACTGGGATGTTTAAGTTGTTGGTTTGAAAATGCAGATTTTAGTTGGAAATATGAACGAAATAATGCATTTTTAAACAATATGTGCTTTAGAAAAGTGAAAGCAATGTAAAGGACTGTGTTTCGGATGCATCTCACACCGGTTTGGCAACAGCTTTGCCTAAAAGACCCCCACTTTGCTCTTCAGCCCCATTGGAGGATTTTGTCCAGGTGTCTCGTCTTGATATGGAGCAATGGTGATTTGGCCTAAAAAATCATTTTTAATGAAATTTACATATTTTAATCAATATTTTTTTCTTGTTTTAACTTTTTAAGCATACATGGAACCTTTTTGTTTGATTTGTACGTAAAGTTGGGCAGGTAAATCTAACAAGGTAGTGGAACCGGTTCATCTCCAAGTCCTTGGTGATTCTACTCCAATAACCTCCTAGAGACTGAGCTTCTCACCCTTTCTCTAACAGAGCATCTCATTATCCTGCAAAGTAAAACTAAACTTACAGCTCTTGATCTGGGGTATGGGTTGGTCCCCATGGGTTCTGTGTGTGGAGCTTTGGGATTACCACATGGTCCTAGTGACCCATTCTTAATTTGTTTTGTACTGGAATTTTTTTGTAAACTGACTCTAATTTTACATTTATGCATTTCGCCTTTATTTTTAAAGCTATTTACAGATTGAGGAAGAACAAGCATTTTGTAAGTTAATCATAAGGTTCCAACTACAAACGATTGTGTTTCTGAATTGGAAGATAGTTCCACCACCCGGGAACAGTGATTGAGAATGTTCTGGTGAGAGATTCATTGTGTGTCTCTGTGATGGTAATGGAAATGTATAGTTTGAGAATTAAGTGCTCCGTGTGTTTGACTCAGAGTTGTGTGAGCAGATCGCCTTCGAAACAAACCTTTCGATGATGTAGATACGATTTATTTCGTATGCAGCCCAAAGAAAAGTCGAACCTTCTCCTCAAATGCTGTATCCTGTCGATTTTTGTGAAGATGGTGTGATTTTTGCAGAGAAGAGACAAGGAATCTAATGCTAAGAATACCACAGCAGCTTAGCCCCAACCTTGAGATGGGTGTTTGGGATGGGCGTTACATTCGATAGGAATTAAATCACCAAGACTCTGTCTCTAACACTGACGTATGAGTCACTGGATGAATCACTTTAGAGTCGTCATGAAAATAAGGTAAAAATACATGCACATTATTAGATAACGACACTGGTTTTTTACCTTGTGTGTACATCACCCTCTTACTGGGTACCAGCAGCAAAAGTACGAACTTTAAATGAATTTAAGACATAAGTAATCTAGAAAAAAAACTGAATTTGTAACAGAATAGTAAAATGCATTAGAAACGTGCACATGGATCGAAATCTTGATTTTAACTTTAAATTCATGGTTTAATTGTATTTTTTTAAATGATTTTGAGCATTTATTCTATTTATTGCTGTACTTTGAGATTATGTGAGGAAAAGTGCACTGTAAAATATATATTTTTTTTGTTATTTTTGGCATTAATAATATAAAATATGGTTTATTAAAAAATTTAATAAGTATGGTTGTAGTTTTAAGAGAAAGGTTCAGAATATCTCTAGTTATACTGCAATTGCAAAACATTTCATCATGTTTAAAAAGGCTGTGCAGTTATTCCCCCTGGGTCACTGTTTTTTTTTTTTTTTTTTTTGTAATTAAATGAACTAATATCGCAGGTTTATGCCCAGTGATGGAGATTCTACAACATCTCACCAAATGACCTCGAATGAACGATGTAAAAGTGTGATTTAACGTTACATGAATGGTATTGTAATTGTGACTAAAATAATTTTTCACTATGAATTCCATGTTCATTATGGAAAAACACTGTTAAAATGTGTTTGCTGCTGCACTCTCAAATGAGTGACTGAGATTTCCAGCTTTTAAATCAAATTCATTTTTCCTTCCTGTCCCCCTCTGCTATCTTGGCTTTCCGGGCGGATCCATCGGGTGGCTTTTTGTGGGGCCTGGCTTGAGGCAGAGCTCACATCACACCTGAGTCACAGAAGGCTAGATATTACATCTGGGAGGTTTGGGTTGCTGGGACCACTCCCCATCCATCATCTGTATTATAAATGGCCTTATTGTTATCGTACACAGATCTTTTACTGTGTGTGTGTGTGTGTGTGTGTGTGTATATTTATATATGTGTGTAGTTATGTACAAACTGCTAAAACTCTACTGCACAAACTGTAACAATCTTATATTTGTATATTCTTCCCAGTCCTGAATCTATCCCCCTCACTACATCTCTCAATCACTCCTTCCTTTACAGCAGGACAGGAGGGTGTTAAAAGAAATCAATGCAAACTTGTCCATGGGGAAAAAAATAATAAATAAATAAATAAATAATTACATAAATTCACTGCTTCCATCCAGATGAGAAAACACCACATCAGGTGTTCACTCCCCTGGAGACAACAAAACTCTCCAGCTCAAACGAAGCACCTACCCTTCAATGTGGTGGCTTTTAAGCAGAACAAGACAAGGTATAAAAAACCCCTCAGAAAAACAGCATTTAATATTGTGTGATGGACTGCATCAAACACAGTAGCATTGTTATTTTTGCGTTTAAGTTGTTCACTATATTCACAATATTTCAACAGTTTATGATTCAGGAGAACAAAAAAAAACTAGCAGCAGAGAGAAGGATGTTGGTTATCATGATAGCAGAAATACCTGCTCCACTTTTTATTTTTGTGTGATTCTCCTGCTCTAAAAGAATCACATGAGCCAGATACTTGCGCAGAGAGAGAGAGTGAGTGAGTGTTTGTATGAGGCACTCTGGTGATTAGCCATGAACATGCCATCATAACATGCAATCCGTCAGCCGCGCGGCCCTGGCACACTTTCCTTGCTGGTTGCTTGGATATGGAGTAGGTGAAAGATCATGTTATTTCCCTCGCTGCCAATGAAGTACCCGAGGAATTAATTTGGCGTCTGGGAGCCAATGTCAGATGGGGCTGCCGTGAGGGTCAAGGGGAGTTCAGGAGAAACGCTTTGTCTTCCGGGAAGCTCCAAGTTCTTTCCTTGTGTTTTTCTTCGGTGAACCTGTTCTCCATGGGTCCCTCGTGAGCCTGTACATGTTACGCGGATGGCGGTGAGCGTACTGACTCTTGTGCTTGGCCTGTTTTCTGTGAGTGTGCATCACAGAGGAGGTGCGAGGGATTTCTGACTGCTGTGTTTTTGGCATGTTTGAAAACCCCGGCGCTCTCCAATGAATCGTCTGAATGAAGGTTTGAGGGCACGGAACTGACAGCAGCAAATATTGTGGAGCTCAGCGGAGAGATGGAGACACTCTGGAATCAATAACCTATACTTCCCAAATGCAGTCGGATCGTGCTCCATCTCTTGGACTGTGTCATTGGTTTTGATTGGTTTATTAATCTAGAAAATTAATATTCACTATTTTCAGCTAGGGCTGGACGATAGGCCGGAATCACAATATTTTTCTTCATTTTTCTTCATATCGATATGGATATCCGTGTTTACCAACTGAATTTGCAAAGTCTTTGATGCCTGCAGGTACAAAAAATATGTTCACTTTTATTTGTATTAGCCATTACAAACAAGAAAAAAACTGAAATAAATCGAGGAGATCCACCACAATAAATGGCATCACGTCCTCAGCGGAGAAGTTTGTAACAGTCCTGGCGATGTCTTTATGGTGTTTAGACCAGGGGAATCAAACTCATTTCAGCTCGCCGGCCGCATGGTCCACATCTTGAGCTTCTGGCGGATAAATCATAGAATAAACCTTTGATTAACATAATTAATTATTTCAATTCTAGATTTTCTTTTTCGTTGTTTTGGGTTGTTCTGAAAGTTAACACTTTAATAAAATATAATTTCCACAAAACGTGTTTTGAAACATCAGAAACATTAAATTTCACCATTATTTGCCAATTTATAATGTGCTTTAGAAGCCAGAAAGAAACGCATCACTTCCTATTGAACTTTCTCCACATCTCTGAGCTCTGGATCTGACCTTCAATGAAACGACAGGTTACATGGAAGAACTACTAACTTTTTTAAAGGAATAAAACAATAACCTGCAGTTTAAAATAAACTTTTCCACACAAATCTGCTTCTGATTCAAGGCGCAGAGTCATGAATTTTAGCTTTAGCTTCGTTCTGAAACTTTCCACATAAAGAACGAGCTTTTAGCATTACTATTGAGATTATTTTTAGCGTTTTACTTTAGGAACACTTCACCGGGAAACCGGTCTGTTCCTGCACAACGCGATAGGTGAATCCTCATGAATTCTTCCGACCCATCGTATGGCTGCTGCGATGAGAGACGAAAAACAAGATTTTAGCAGAATATTAAGAAAATTAGGAAATTTTTTTTTGAAATTAGGAAAAATGTTAGAAATACTACACACAACTCTCTCTCTCTCTCAAACATTACGCAGTGACATCACGTTTCCTGCAAATTTATATTTGAATATCTGAAATGTCTTTCACTTTTATTGAAAAAATATATATATTGTGATGTATATTGTTATTGAATTGTTATATCAACCCTATCTTCAGCTGGTTATGCGAACAAAACATGTATCGAGGCTTCCTTGAATCAATATCTTACACCGTCAAATTTTTTCCAGCCATGGTCAAAACCGTTTTTATCCATTTTTGAAGCCAATTTGATATTTGTTCACTTGGTGATTCATACCTTTATATTCTTGCTCATTGTGCCGACTCGTGCTCCGTTCAATTAACTCCCTGAAAAGGCAATTACTAGTCACCAACTTGTAGAAAATGCAGAGGCATGACTATTGTTGTGGACAAAGAAGTTTGAGCCGGTGTCGGCTTCTTTACACCAACACATTTGGAAATTTGTTCAAGGTTCTTTTATTTGTGTCTAGAGCAGAAAATGGACAAGGTCTGGCTTATATTGTCTAGCCACTGTGCCTGCAGTCGGTGGATAAGACGATTCTGGCAAAAATATTGCGGAACTCTGAGAATATGGAGCCTATTTTGTGGCTGCATCCTCTCGGATATTGAATGTGTGTCCCCTAGACATTTCTAGACACTAAGGTCTTAAAAATCCTCCTTTAACCGAAGCTTTTAGCATGTGATTGGTGTTACCTTTATGATTTATTTCAATAATATGCTGCGTATGAACAAATTCAGAGAAGTCATTCTCAAAATCTCTCTTGTTGCCCATCATGGCGGCTGCACAGATAACGGTGGCCGCAGATTAGCCAATGGCGTAGGCGGTGTCACACCTTTCATATTTTTTGCAGTCTATGGTCCAAGCTACTCCTCAAGGCTCAGTTCTTGGTTCCCTTGTAAGATTCCTGATTTCGCGCCAAACATTCCCCGACTGCTTTTCCATGTACAATTTTAATATGAAATCTCAGAGTTATAAAGACCACATAGCACAGTCCTAATAGAAAGATGGAGAAGGAGACAGACAGAAAGCTGTGTGCTGAGTGTCTGCCACAAGTGCTCTTAGCATACTTCTTGGCGCCTTGTGAACTGAAATGAATTGATCTGATGGTTTGAGCTTCTCCGATGCTGCTATTGCATCTCGTTGTCCACAAATGCTACTGCGCGTGGCCTTTCTAACCGGCTACGAAGCTGGAGTTCTGTAATGATGTGTGTAGAATAACTGCTGCAGCATTAGTACCTGCTGAAGTCAGCGGAGAGTTATAATCATGAGAGAAATCAACTGCGAGCGCCGGACTAATGCCCTCTCTCTCTCTCTCTCTCTTTTTTAACCTTGTCCTGTTCTGCTTGGGAGCCACCACAAAGGGGAGTAGGTGCTTCGTTTGAGCAGGACAGTTTTGTTACCTCCAGGGGAGTGAACACCTGGTGTGGTGTTTCCTCCTCTGGATTGAAGTAGTGAATATATGTAGCTATTTATTAGTTGTTTTTCCCAAGGACCAGTTTACATTAATTACATCAGGACAGGAGGGTGTTAAAAGGAAAGGGGAGATGGAAAAGGTGAGGGGGAAAGGTTCTAGAGTGAGAAGAATAGGACAAATACCTACGGGGACTGGACAGAAACCTACGAGCCGCATAACGCCCTGATCTGAGCGGAGACACACAGACATTAAATAAATAAGTGAATGTGGTACGAAGTGCCCAGGACAGGAAACCCACCCCAAGTCTTCTGTGACTCAGATCCGATGTGAGCCCTGACTCAGATCAGGCCTTATGAACAGCCAGGAGCTACCTGATGGGTCAGCCCACCCCCTGCGAGTCGGCACGACCGTATCATTTTGGCTTCAATTAAATCTATTTTAGTCAAGCTGTATAAAACGGTTTCATCTGTGAATGATTTTTGACTGTTTTTAGGACCAGAAATAGCTTCTTGATGCACATAAGTGAACGTTTAGATGCTAGCTACTGTTTTAAAACTGATTTTAAAATATAAATGTTGAGTGACCCTCTGGGTTGCTCTTGAATCGATACAGGAAATTGATCTGACACTCTTCCTCTCACTTGTCTGGTCCGCGCTCGGGTTTTAATCGACCTCAACATGAAAGTGTGAACGGCCCCTTTAAACCAACCGGAGGGCCTCGGTTCTAAAAGCTGTCACTCAACCGTTTTTCACCTGCTTTGTACGAGATGTGCTTTGACATGCATGACAACAGCCGGGCGCATGCACACTTCATGCATCATATGGAGAGGTTTGGACGTGACAATAGAGTTGTGCAGAGGTCTCACACTCACATCTCACTCAGACCTTTGTCATGCCAATAAGGCAGAGTACGACTGAAAATTGAGTTGGCATCAGGGATTACGCTCAAGCAGCTTTCCAGAGCGTCTTTGTGTCCACATCTGAAAAATCTGTCTCTCTCTCTGCTTCTTTATCACATTTCTACCACTGTGCCTCATCCAACAAACTCATTTGCTTCTGTTTACTTTATATTGGGTTCTTTTGTGTCGAACCCTGGTTCTCCTCAGACCTCCTTCCCGTACTGTAATGCTAATTGTTGCAGCAGCGATTAAAGCTCTATTGTTGAAGGTCAGCGAGTCTAATGTCACGCCTTTCACCCCCTTTGAGCTCTGCCCTGAAAGAATGGAGTGTATTTGGAGCTGCCAGTCCTTCCCTCCACTGGTTCAGTCAAGCTAATAAAGAGCATCTCCACAGGTGCCAGGCGTACCAGCCGGGAAATCGGAGCAGGCAGGGGCCGCTTCACTGAAAGCAGCTGCCTCTCTGTGGGATTGGTGGAAGTGAGTGAGTTAGCGGCTTGCCAGATTGTTAGAAAACAGGATAAAGGAGATGCCTGAGCGAACAGCTTTCAAAAACAGCGTAACCTTGTCCGGCGGTGAAATTTCAGATTTCATCTGTGCACTTGGCATACGCTGCAGAAAAGCAGGAACTGGACACTTTTATTTGAGGTTAATAAATGGTAGGTGGGGACAAAATTTAAAATTATTGCAAAGTGAACAAAAAAGAGGAAAATCTAAATCAAATCAGTATTTGGTCTTCAAACCAGCGCCAATTCTTATAGTTGGTAGGATTTTCAGGAGTATTATCAACAAATTTTTCTAAAGATCATCATAAAATTAATCCCAGTCATGAGCTGAACGGAAACAGCAGTGTAGGACGCATAAAATTGGTGAGAAAGGCAGCAACAAGAAAGAAGGTAGTTATCACCCAGACAAAGATTTCATACTTCATTCAAGAGGAGCTTATCAATCTTTTTTTTTTAAGGCAACATGAAGTAATAGGAAATGTTGACGCAGTGCTCGGCCGAGAACATGTAACACTGGAGCAGTGTTTCTACCTGTGCAGACCAATGACTGCTCTCTGAGTTTGGCGGAGTAAATGATCTTTCGCAGACAATCAGCTCAGTTCAGCTGTCAATCATATCAGTCATCCTCTTACTTTTAAGAGCATAAATGAAATGAAAAGAAAAACATCAAATAAAAACAAAAACTTTGTCCGCTGCGTAGAGAACTATTGAAAAGCCGTTAAAACCATTTGTTAAAATAATTTGAGTGATTTCCATATGCTTTATATTGGGGGGGTGGAGTTCTAAAACTCATTCTGCGTCAGACCTCAGGGGGGCAGCGGTGGCACTTTTGTTTCACTCAGCCAGCCATGTGAGACACCCTTGGTCCATTAACACCCTCTGTGTTGAATAGCATGAAATTAGCTGTTCAGTTATGTTTGAAAAACTTTACTGTGGGACTTGAATTTGGATTATTTAGTTATTTATTTCTTACGCTAATACTGTTGCGTGTTGTGTTTTTGAGTTATTTATGCTACTTCTGCCAGTATTCTTTGGCAACAGTCGTCAAATGCTCTGATTGGCCATCAATTTTGAATTAGAGATGAAACGGTGGTCAGCATACAAGCTAGAAATATCTAATGACATTATCACAAAATCTAAACATGGCATTGTAATAGAAAAAAAATTTGAATCCTATTGGCTTTTTAATTTTGGAGATGAACACAAACAGGAAGTTACATCACAACCGGGAATTTACAAGCTCTTTAAATGAAGTTGCTGAGACATTTCCCTCTTTGAAGCCCCACTTTCATTTATCGTTTTCTTTCCTCAATGCAGCATTGTGTTTATCTGATGGCATCTCCGATGTTTAGGCTAAATAAAGCCACGTTTTCTGTTAAATCTTTTAAAAGCTTTATTTCCCAGTATTCTTACTTGGGTTTTAGTTGCACAGCTTTACCTGTCATTTATAAAAACAGTCATATAGCAAGCCTGCCCCAGACATGTTGATTCAGTTTGACCTTGGAGCCATCTTTTGAAGGAGCTTTCTCTGTTGGGTTTGAATCCTTTAATGATAAACAAACAAGTGCCTCCTGCAGTTAGTGAAATCTGCACGGTGGTGAGGAGCAGGTGATCATCTTACGCATGGAAGTGGCAAACAAAGGTCTCTTTTTGAGTCAGTTTTTTTGAAGTTGAGTTATATTCGTTCTTCTATTACTTGAAATATTGCGAAAGATCAAGCACATTTTGGCTTTCTCAGGTCACAAGCCCCTCACAAAGATGAGAATTTTATTGTTAACACAAGTAAATTCTTTAAGCTGTGAAATCTGAACAGAACTGTGATAAAACGAGTGGCATTGTTTGGCTGTTTCATTCTTCTCACCTCTGGGTGTTAAATGAGTTCTCAGCAAAGATCCATTAGAGCTCATAAAAATAGCTCTCTCTTTGACAAATTTTCCACTGGACTGAATAAAACCTCAAGAGACTGCATGGAGCGTAGGCCTTGGCGTCTGTATTTTACTCTCGTCTCCTGCGACTGAGCTTTTACAGTCTGTAATTTATCGTTTGCTATCAAATGTGGCCGGCGTGAATCTGGCACCCCGTGCAAAAACAACGCTGTAACCCGTAAACACACATTGTGGGGCACAACAGGGAACACAGTCATAAGTTTAACACCGATAAATCAGTCTCTCATAAAAGGTGTACAGTTCCCTTCATTTAACAGCTTGTATTTTTAAATGCTGCTGAATGTGATGAATTTGACTCTCATGACCTTGTGGGGGTCACATGTTGTGCGTGCTGCTTTGCATGCTGGGAAGTGATTGTTGGAAGCAAGACAAGATTGAAGGGTCACTGTGGAAAGTGTGGAGTTTTCTAAATCTGTATAAGCATTGATTTCATATTCACTTGAGCTCATTCGTTCAGGCTCTGAATTATTTTATTTATGACCAGGCAATTCCACCGGGACATCAATTATCTTTTCAGCCCCCGAATTGACAGGAGAGGGAGACAACATGGTTATGCAGAGAGTTTGAATCAGAGACATATTTATTTTGCACTGGCTTTATCTGCACTGCTGTTTACAGGGAACCGAGTTTAATCTGAATGAGACTTGTGAAATCTGAGCAAGCTTTATCAGCACCATGAAACGTTCAAAAAGAGGAATTAATACATGTGAATCGGCCTGGTAAGATAAATGTTCTTACAAACATGTTCCTACATCATTCTGTCATTATCTGACTCCAAGCTTCTACGTTCAATATCGCTTTGTATTAATAAAACATTAGATTTATACATTAGATTTATAATCCCCCATTTTTGTTCTTTTGTTTGTTAATGTTCCATTGTTCTGTCTAACATGGAGTGATCTCAATGTTCCATTGTTCCATTCAAACCTGTCATTGTTCCACCAAAGTCTCTCTCAATGTCACAATGGATTCTCTCTAAATGTTCCATTGTTCCATTCAAACCTGTCGATGTTCCATCAAATTGTATCTCAATGTTCCACCAAACTCTCCCTCAATTTTACATCGTATTCTCTCTAAATGTTCCATTGTTCCATTCAAACCTGTCGATGTTCCATCAAATTGTATCTCAATGTTCCATCAGATTCTCTCTCATTGTTCGTCAATCCTGTCAATGTTCCACCAAACTCTCCCTCAATTTTACATCGTATTCTCTCTAAATGTTCCATTGTTCCAGTCAAACCACTGTCAATGTTCCATCAAATTGTATCTCAATGTTCCACCAAAGTCTCTCTCAATGTCACAATGGATTCTCTCTAAATGTTCCATTGTTCCATTCAAACCTGTCGATGTTCCATCAAATTGTATCTCAATGTTCCATCAGATTCTCTCTCATTGTTCCGTTCAAACCTGTCAATGTTCCACCAAACTCTCCCTCAATTTTACATCGTATTCTCTCTAAATGTTCCATTGTTCCAGTCAAACCACTGTCAATGTTCCATCAAATTGTATCTCAATGTTCCACCAAAGTCTCGCTCAATGTCACAATGGATTCTCTCTAAATGTTCCATTGTTCCAGTCAAACCACTGTCAATGTTCCATCAAATTGTATCTCAATGTTCCACCAAAGTCTCGCTCAAT